>MNAD01001603.1:4048-38980 GCA_001895945.1 Trametes pubescens
AGCCTCCAGGGGCATCAGACGATCAGGCAGGTACCTGGTGCCGGGGTCTGGCTTCCTGGAGGCCTCCTGGAGCTCCTGGAAGCTCCTGGAGAGGGCCCTTCCAGCTCTCCAGGAGCATCCAGGCAGCCAGAAAAAATCGTGTTTTGCTGATGCTGTCCAAACACCGACACGAGGGCAACATTGCGGTAGGAGTCACCGGTGTCGTCCATTGGAAGTCTGCAGTAGTAGCGGACCTCGGCGATTTCTATGTGTCCGTGTAGCTGAACCTTCGCGGATACATTTTGTCAGTCAATATGTAGGCAGTAATAATAATGAATGGCATGCCTGGACGACACGCGCGATCCGAATCTTGCTGAGAGGCTTAAGGGACTCCTTCCATTCTGAGTGTGCGACCTGGTCGTTCGGAAGGCGCACGCGGGCCCATTTCTGCACCTTGATGGCATAGTCTCCGATGGCTTCGGGTGGGGGACGCCCGAGACTGGTCAGGTACCGGTGGAACGCAGCTGCCTCGAGTTCAGGCACCCATCGTGGACAGGCATCACGAGCGCGGAGGAGTATGAAGTCATTGCCGATGTCGAGAGCACCCCGCGGGAGGCGTGGTGTGGGATCATCCTCCAGAGCAGGGTACATTGCGTAGAGTGCATTGACTTGGCATCGCAAGAGCGCGCGCTCAGACAAGTTGGCGAACGGGTTTGATGGCAGCCTGATTTCACCACCGAGGTCCCCGATAGAGCGCTCCATTGTGTATTGAGTGCAACCAGGGAGAGGTCCGACGAGCCGGACCTCCCTAGGGCCATGTCCGAATGTGTGCATGCATGGGCGTACATGATGTAGCAAGTCGGGATCGCGGTTGTAGTAGAGACGCTCGTACTCGACCTCCGCCTGGCTCGCGAGCTGGTGCGCGCGCAAGAGCTCGCCCTTCGAGATCTTGGTTTTGCCCATGAGCTGTCCTGCGGCAACAATTTTGGTGTAGTTTGAGAGGTATGCAGCGGGGAGGTGACGGCGCAGCATAGCCGGCCCATAGCCGTAGAAGTAGGTCATCCACTCCTTGGCCTTGTAACCGCTGGAGATCTTCTCCGCGATGTTGCGAGGAGGACGGTCGAAAGATCCGGGGAGGAAGGGGGCCGTGCGCGCGACCTCAGCACCATGAGCAACCCAGACATCGCCCTGAAGCACAGCCCAAGGATGCAAAAGCGGGTCTTGTTGGCCGCCCGTGATGGTTCCACGCCAGAGGTTCACGAAAAGGTCCGTGATGTTGAGTGCTACAAGGTGCATATAGTCCAGGGGGAAGCAGCCAGGCAGGCTAAAGCATCGCGAGAGTCCGCTGAAGATACTGGGCTTGCTGAGACCGGTCTCCTTCCGAATGAGCTCGTACTCCGCCTGACTTTGCGATGCAAGGAGGTGTGCTTCGTTTGCGTCGTATTCAGCCGCGAGGACTTCGGGGGAGACAGTGATCATTGCGCGGTTGACGTCGCCATGGGAGCATCCATCCACAGAGTACGGGGCAGCAGGCTGTAGCATAGCTGGATAATAAGTTCCCAAGTGCGGCTTTCGCCGCCAGATCAGAGGACAGTAGAGACAACAGCTGCGACGACCAGTATGCCCGACCATACCGCTCATCGCGGCCATTGCAGGCCCATCCGCGAGAACCAGCGCGAGGAAGACATAGACCCGCAAAGTTTCCTTTGTCGCAGCATTCCAGATTTTGAGCCCGTCGTTCATGAGTGCTGAGACGTGGAATAGACCAGGGAAGAGGAACAAGTCCAAGTCCTTCGGGTGGTTGGGACCGGGAATCACAGCACCAGGTAGGACATATTTCCGCCGGTAGCGTTTGTCGGGGCCCAGGTTCAAGATCACCCAGATGTAGATCCAACAGTCAGACTTCTTGCTCCTGTACAGCTGCGCGCTGTCGATGGACAACATGACGACCACATCGTCGGCTCCGATCTGCTTAGCTGCGTACCCACCCCAGAACCGACTTCCGTGACAGACATCGTCGAAGCGTTTGAGGCCGTTGCTCTCCTCGAGCTCTCGCATGACGTCGTCGACTGCCGCGGAAAGGTAGCCCATGTCCTCAGTGCCCTCGGGTGTGCGGTACTGAGCTTGAGCCTGTGGACCGAGCGGCATAGTGTAATACTGCTGGCGTGCGACCTTCTTGCTTCCGTTCTTCTTGCGAGCGTTCAGCTCATCGTAGCGAGGTTCGGCGCACTTCGGGCACCGCAACATCTTCGCATAAGGTCCGGTGTAGGCGATGCAGCTGCGGACGCACATGTCGTTGACGATCGGCATGATGCCACTGAGGATCTCGACCTTGCGCCTGACTTGGTAGAAGGAGAGGAGTTTACGTCCGGGCTCGCGCTTCGCGATGGATGCGACCATCTTGGTGTAGCACTTCTCTGAGGCGTTCTGAAGTCCAAGATAGATTTCGAGGCACCATAGATCGTCGTTGTTGTCGATCTCGAGAAGTTCCTCGGGCGGATTCCTGAGCTGATCGAGCATGTCGTCGCTGAGACCACTGTGGGGAGAGTCGAGCGATGCGCCCCTGAGAAGGCGAATGAAGTCGATCGTGCGCTTCATGTCCTCCAGGGTGACCGGCACGTCCTGCATCCCGTCGTGTTGACGCGCGGCACGCGGGGGCACGCCTCCTTCGGCAGCCTCTGGGACAGGCCCATGCGGGACGCGGGGGAGGCCCCCTGCCTCTTCGTCCACAATCTCCTCGACCGAGGCGCGTGGGATACGGGGCGGGTTGTTCGCGGCTCCAGGAGGATCGGCGAAGGGATCTTCAAGGAGCTCGGGCATGTCTGGGGAGCGCACGCGCGAAGGAGTCGGTGAGATGCGGATATCCGCGCGTTGATTCTCCTGCTAGCGAGAACATGTCATTAGATTGGGTGAGGTTATCCATAGCATATATGCACATACCTGCGCATGCGGAAAGGGAAATCGCGCTTTGAGTGCCGCGGCGCGTGCAAGCGCACGCTTGGAGGGGGCGGGCTCGCCAGCGGCCATGGGGGCATCGCGCGTCGCGTTCCGCTTACCACGCACGGTGTCTGCGACGGCCTTGGCTGCCGCGGCGATCTTGTTGAGGGTGCGATGACGGTAGTAGGTCGACTTGCTGATTGGGTTGTCGCTACCATTGCAGTACGCGGTACACTTGCATACATACCTCTTGTGGACGCGTTTCTTCCTGTGCTCCGAGTTGTCGTTGATTTGGGCAGCGCCGCCCTGTTGGGCGTGGGCAGCACGCCGGAAAGGCATTCGAGTGCGAGGATGGGAGGATGCAAAGGGCGTGGATTGGAGTAAAGGCAAAGAGAAATACAGGTGTTGGATGCATGAGGAGAACGTACTCTAATCCATAACTGCATAGCACCAGATTCGGGCCACCTATGCTCCAGTATGACAGTTCCAGAGGGTCGAGAAGAAAGAACGGACAGCAAGATGTGCTACAGATGAACGTGTGGACGTCGAGGAGACAGAGACGTCAGAGAAATAAGCGCCCTGCCCGATGGAGACAGATGGCGTCAGAGGGACTTCGGTCCCGCCATATCTGAGCAGAGCTGGCCCGAGGCGCCCAGACGCATTTCTCACCGGGAGTACTGAACCCACTGCCTGACTCCGATCTCACTTCTCCAGGCCAGACTTCAGCCCTTTGGCGGTCTGCGTCGGCTCATCGCAAGATCGACCCCGGCCTACGGCGAACGTGATATCCTCAAACTGGCCGAGACTCTCGCAGTCTGAGGGCGACGTAGAGCGCTGTTGAGTCGTCATAGCCGCGTTAAACGTGTGCGTCACGGATGTTGCATTCCCGCAGCGACGCGGCGACTCACCTGAGGCGCGGTCCAGACGAGCGAGGATACAACTCCTTCGAGACGCCGCCCACCGCTCGTGCTTGGGGATACCTCGGGCAGGTCGACAGTCGTGAAGTCGTCCCAGAAGCGGTTGTTGATCTCACGTCGCGAGTTGAGCCTGTCGGCGGGTCAGCTTCCTTCTGGGCCCACGAGGATTGCTGGCGGGAGGGAGGATCGTACACTGCGAGTACGGAATTGGCGTACACTGGGCGCGAGGTGAGCGTTCTTGTACGAGGAACGGGGATATGCCTACTCACACTTCGTTCCGACGATGCTGAGCCCGGCATAAATCAGATTACCGGGAATTATGAGTGCCTGCAGGGGTGCGTTGTGAGCCAGGCGCAATCCCGGGGTAGATCACTCACAAAGATGAAAGCGAAGATGCTGAAAATGCTAGAGGACGCGGATTAGGTAGGCAAACAACGCGCCCATAGTATTGACCTATACCTCGTCAGAAAACCTAGAAACGTGGCTTAGGAAGCGAGCTCTGCGTCTATTTTTTTGCGACGTACCAGTATTGATAGTGTATATGATTAGTGTATCGAGTATGGAGTCCGTCCTGGGCCCACATTAGTGCGAGGCTCCTATGTATATTCAATAAACGCACCTTTTCGAGCCTGTACGAGAGCGATGGAGCACAAATACAAGGGTACTAGCCAGAGTGACGTCGGTTACTCCAGCAAGACCGTATGAAACGGACACCAGCCACTATGTAAATGTTATGACATATCGACCGGCAATCGACCTCGGCGAACTCACGCTAATGCGCTGGAAATCTGCGATACTGGGCGTAAACCTGAAACTAGTAGGGCGTGGTAAGCGTGATGATGCGGAGCTCGGTATGTATTTGACTTACGCAGATATGCCAGCGGCTGTCAGAGTAAGAGGCGTTAATTGTAGGCTAGGCAGCGTCGGGACCTTTCCGCTAACCGATGGCGAATCCTATCTGATTGAGTGAGCAGTGTATTGGAAGATATATAGCTATCTCTGACCTCCGCCCACGACAAGCAAAACCACCTGCAATGCGTTCAGTACACGAGGACAGTGCAGCGGAAAGAAGACGTACGGCTGGCGCCACGAGCCATTTGTACTTGGGACCAACTGAGAAGGGTCGGTACATTTCCGAAAGGGCGATGCACGATTGCCGGAGACGTACTGATGTAGACACGACGAATGTAAAATCTAGGAAGATGTGCAAGTAGTAAAACAGTGAGCAACTTAAGAACGCGTGAGGTGAGGATATAGCTATAGGAAGTTCGCTTACATTTGAGTTGCAGACACGGTACATGCCTGTGATCATAGTTAGCGTGCGGCAGAGATGACCAACGTCGAGAGACGCACAGTGGCGATGACGACGAGCTGTCCCCGAGAAATTCGAGATCACATCAATGACCCGCTTCATCGAACGAGAGAAGATACGTACCCTCGCAGACCTCAGCAGTTCCGTGAGCTTCGGAATGGCTCTCTAATGCTTGCGAGTTCTTACCAATGACTTTTCTCCAGGCTTCCGGAGTTGAATGGATCGGCGATGAGGTAGTGGTACCTGTTCAGGATCGAGCATTAAGAACCGCCACCCTAAATCTAGGTGCATAGTGTCCAAGCTCACCCAATGATAATCCATAGAATAGTATGAAGAGCTTCCAATACACTGGAGGTATATTAGATATATGCATTCAAAAATCGAAAAACAAAACTCACAAGATTACAAAAACCTAATGCTTAGGTAAGCACAGGGCACGGGATAATCTGTATGCTCGAGCACGACTTGCGTGCGAAGAGCAAACACGCACAAAAATTTTGAGAAGCCTCCGATCATTCGGGTAGAGTCTGTAATATCTGTACGTCTGGTGTACAGTCACCCCGTATAACCTAATATCGTGTGTTAGCCTCCGCGTTCGTAGAGTTAGTGTTCACCGTCATACACACATCAAGCCGACACCCCCACCTAATCCGATTGCGCCCAACGTAGTGGCATACGGAGGTGATCCAAGCAGTAGTTCGGAGGTAGAAGGCATATCTACTCAGCGGGTTGAAGTTTTGAGCCCCAGATAACGCGATTTAGGCGTTGAGAGGGTGGACTACGGCGCGGGCGAGGCGGCGGAGGGAGGGTAGGCAGTCGACGACTCCAGACTTTGTATAGTGCAGGCTCATATAGAAGTGTTAATGCTGGGGTGCTGTGCACTTATAATTAGTGAGTCCCGTGTTGCGAGGAAGGAGAATGGGAATCGCGGCCATACTTGTAACCTGGCATGGCTGATGTATGGAAGGTGTTAATATACGGTGACAGTTACTCGTTCACGTTGTATTCGGAACCTGCTGACCATGTGGAGTGAGAGGCGTAAACGGTTCTAACCTGGACGTCCGCGCGAGAAAATTTGCACTAGGACCACTGCAACACGGCCCTAACTGTCCCTGCCCAGTTTTCACCACTGGTACGGCACATACGCCGGCCCGGGCTGCAGTGCTCATGCGCATGCTACGCGCCGTGTTGCCTCCCTTCAAGTTTCTGTCAACGCAATCCGTCTGCTTGACAAGACCCTGAAGCACTTACCTCAATAGGAGTGTTTTCGTCAGTAACGCGGCCCCACAGAGTAACCTCAGTCTCACAAGCAGGCTCGTTGATGGACGAGGTAGTAGTGCGGCCGGTCGGACCGAGCCGAACCAAAGCCAAATTCGGGTTGTTTGTGCATGTTAGTATCCGGGGCCGATAGCTCCCCGATCTGGATCTGAGTCGGGACTCCTGCTTGGCCGCGTCATCGACACCGCTGTGATAATCCTTCGGACGTCCAGTGCTGACGTGGGCGATACGGTCTTTGCGCATTGGCGCGCAGGTAGACTCGGACGCGCAGAACTCTCGCACGATGATCCGGAGTACGTACGTGCCATGGCATGTGACATATGGAGCAGTTGACAGCCTGCGCTGATGCATACCGCCCAGGCCCCATGCTACTGCGCTACAACTAATCGACCTCCCTGTACTCTGCCAGAGCTCTTCAAGACGGCCCGCGACACTCTCCCATCAGACAGTCATCCTTCACAACACCTCCGTATCGCCTCAATGACAGCGCTCGCAGCGAGCTCAAGCGCTCTCGGCGCTCCTAGCACAAATCTAGGCAGTAGCATCGAGTCGCCCCCTCGCGATGACCAGCACCTATTGTTCCTGGGGATGTGTTACGGGGTCATGCCGGTGTAAGTGTTTTAAAGACGGCACTGGTTGGTGTTGATGTCCATCTACTAGGTTGTACGGTGTCTTGTTGTATCAGGCATACCGGTACTCTCGACTGCACCCAGCGGATACACTGTGGTTGAAGGGTCTGGTGAGTCAGTTCACAATGTTCGAGTTGTGGTGGGTCTATATCTTGGCACTCATCGAAGAACTACTAGGTATATGGACTTCTGTACGTTGCTTCGCTCCTGGTCGACGATACTTATACTAACGTGCCGATTGGCAGACTCTTCGAAACGACTCAATTTATTCTCTTTATGGACTTTGTATACTTTGTGTGCGTCTTCACCGCGAACGTGTAGCACTCCAACTCCAACTCGTCCACCTGTCCTATCATATAGGTACCACAACATCGTCACTCATTCATCCGATCCCCTCAGCCTTTCGGTCGTCCATCAGTGGTACGTCTTGTACTACCTCGCGCGATGGGTGACTGGATGGTATCGTGCGCTTACGCGAACTCATCGCTACGTAGGACAACAAGACTACTTGCGCCCGCAATGGTGAGCACAGTATCTAGAAACGTCGTGCCACTGGTCTTGCAGTGCTGATCATCCCTGTGCCGTGATGCTAGGTTGCTACGATCGTGCTTTGCCAAAGGTCGTCGAGCCGTCTCGTCGCGATTGAAATGAAATACAAAACTCACGAGAACCTTTAGTTTCTATGCTTACCGAGTATACCGTAGTGCGTGCTCTTTGTGCATTTGACGTTCAAATCGCACGCCTAATCGCACTCTGCAGTTGGCCCTCTCTACATGTACCGGCCACTCGTCGTCGCTGCAGTACGTCCGATCCACTCGGATGACATCACACCTGTGGATATAACAACATCGTCTGTAGATAGTATTCGTGACTTGCACACTCGGTGAGCGGGGTCCCGCTCATTAGCCGTTTACCCGCTCATAATTGTCTGTACAGGTTATACTATCGGTAAGCCGCTGTCAGCTACTCGCACCTCCGACTTACTCTTAACTTGTTTCTTCGGCACAGCGTCCGCTGTCGCAGGGTACGTCCCCCCTATCACTCGCCGTCTCGTTCCTCTGCAAAACAAACCGTCCCGGTGTCGTAGTTTCCGCTTCAGCCTCAGCGGCTTCGGTCTAGAGGGTGTAGTACGTTGGGCGCATCCACCTCTGTCGCTTTATCTAGAGCTAATGACCTGAGTCGCACTTCACAGTCCCCCAACCCCACTATCATTGGATTTATGATGTTGGCGGACAACTGTCTCACCGGAACACTTGTAGTCCTGTTGCTACGTGATCGTCCTAGCCTTAAGCGGTGAGTGGCTCACTTCCCAACCGCGTTTTGTCCCTGATGATTGTTATACGTGCTGTACAGGGTGGAATTGCTTCCCGGTCACCAACTCAACTTCTACGTCAATGCGAGTGAGTAGCCTGACCGCGCTCAGATTGCTTTCCCATTACTTGAGCTACTGCTACAGGCGTGTTCATGAGGTAAATCCAGAGCTTCATCTCATGGTGGAGGCTTGTACTGACACGACTTTGTATAGTGCCCTGGGCTTGCCCGTTTTCATTTTCGTGAGCGTCGTTAGTGCTGTCTTGAGTATGTATATCCTAACCAGCCCCACAGTCCATGACACGTCCCAGGAACTTCATTCACATCGGTTTCAGCCTCATCGGGGCCAAACGTGCGTGCCATTCTGGTCCACAGACCTGTCTAAATGTTACTTATGCCATCTTATCTCGCTGACGGCAGTCTATGCAAACACCGTCCTCGCCGTGTAAGCAGCCTTCGCTCTCGCATTCTTTGTGAGATCTGACTTTTGTGTTCATGTCCCGCATTCAGCATCAACGCCCGTCAGCCTCTCTCGAATCGCACGCCCGCTGGCTTCGAGATGGGTATGCAAGCGGAAGACGGAACAGAGGAGGCGAGAATTATCACGGAAAGCCATGCCGAACATGATAAACGGGATGTAGCGAGCTTCAATTGAACTGTACGAATGCGATCACGGGTACCAGCGAGCCGTGCTGGATAGTCGGATTTGTGTGGGAGACGGTTTGCGCCTAACCGCATGTAGAAGAGGATTGCGTCGAAATCGTATGTGATAATACCTTGTCAACAGTTTGAAGGGGATTTACTAGACATATTCCATTCAAAGTTGTCCCTGGTCCTCACGCAAACAAGCCCCCACGCGCTAGTCGACAGGGAGACTTTTACTGTCGCACATACACTGATTCCGCGAGTTGTAGCGCTGGAACCTCCGCGGATCGTTAATTTCCCTGCAGTGTACGCCATCTCGGTGCTTGCCGGGTAAGTGACCATCTCGACGAACTCTGTCAAGCACGGAATGCGTGCTCACCGGACATGCCCGCTCATCTCGCGCGCGCAGCCTCAACCCCCACCGGTCGCTCTAGGACCACATGTTCGACTCCACCTTCGAGATGGGCTCGTTTGAGCCGAGCCGCTTCCTCCACCCCCTACCTGCCGGCGTCGATACGTGGAAAGTGCAGCAGGTGAGCCTGGCTGCTCGTACCTGGTTCTTGCGCCGCTGAGCAAGGAAGCAGATGCCGGTACGGTCGATACCGACGAACACGGAGATCGTGTTCACTTCTGTCCAGTTGACGGCAACACAGACTCAACCGGGCTGAGTACTGGGGAGTGCAACAAGCGGCACGAGCATGGGGTGGTATAGAGGTTTGCTCGGTCACAGGATCGAGGACGAGGACGTGCGGCTATAATGTACGTTTGACGCTTGGGCAGTGTGGGCTCTTCATGACCGGCATTTCGGTAACTTATGAGGCATGCCTTGTGTACCTGTAGTATGGAGCTTCAATACGGTTGGAACTGAGTCGAAAGCTTACTTGTGATCTGATCATAGAATCCTAGCGGGTGTCATTCTGGCAAGCAGACAAGGTGTACTCAATAAGTCGTGAGTGTATACGCTCACCGCAACGCGAGTCAGAAGCTCATCGAACGTTCAACAAGCATATCTCGTCAGAGATAGCATCTCAGCGATGTTGGAAGTTCGAAAATTGCGAGTGCCGCACAGGTTCAAGCTCAAGCTCGAGTGCTCGCGTGTCAGATCTAAATCGGGAAGCTAATAGCCTTTGATCCTAACAGCAACAAACATAGCCTTGGGCGACGCCACCGCCCGTCGCTGGCGGCTGTACTGCTCTGCTCCGCCTTGGACGAATCGCGAGCAAGGGCGCTACAAACGTGTTCTTTGATCTGGAAGCCCTCTGAGCGCACGACCGTCTCGTATGCTTTGTGGTCGACGTCGCCTCGCGGTGCACACCATAACGAGGCATCCTCGCATGGAAACCGCTGTCCCCGCCGTGACGGTAGGCTACAGTGAGCACATCGAGTTCCTTGCGGGCGATGCTCGTCTTTTGTCGTCCCACTTGAGCTCGTTTTTCATCTCGGTTCCGCTCAGCGTTCTGATATAGAGAGGGCTTATAAGTGCGCCCGGTCCCGCTACCACCGAGCAACCAACTTCTTTTCAAGGTAGTGCGATGGGACTGCTAGCTCAGGCAGTCGACAACACTCTCGGGGCGGTCTTTATCGGCACTGTCTTTGGATGCATGTGAGTCTTCCTGATCTGCTTTCGGCGTTCTTCGCTCATAACTCCGCCGAATGGTAGACTCTACGGCATCATTGTATATCAAGTGTACCGGTATAGTTGTTTGTTTCCGAACGATCCTCTCTTTTTGAAGGGTCTCGTGAGTTCTCTAGTAAACCTTGGTGCAACATGAACTGACGCTTCTTATCGCTGGGATACACAACAGGTCCTCGCGATTAGGTACGTATTCTGCCTACTCTAGCGTGCCACACTCTCGACAGTCGCCTAGTATTTTCGAAACCTTGCATATGGCGTTATGGATCCTCGTTTGGTGAGCTTCCTCGTTCGATCACAGACGCACATTTCTGATGCTAGATAGCTACGAGTACGGCATCACCCACTACTTCGACTTCGTCAACCTCTTCAACAATCATTGGTAAGCTGTCTGTGCACAATGGGCAGACCTTATGCGAGTTATATTTATGTACACCCCGCCTACAGGTATACCACTGTGAGTCTTATGCCATGTGCTTACGCTGAAGTGCTTATACGCGCTCACCACACGAAGATTACGATACTGGTTGCGGTAAACGACCCTTCTTCTTGTACTGATGTATGCTGAACACGGATCTCCTCGCACATCAGGAACTCACTGGCCTCACGAACCCTCTGTGAGTGGATCGTCGTTACTTCTGAATCCAGACCTGACTGGTATCGTCAGATTCTATGCACGGCAAGTCTACTTCGGTAAGCATTTGAGCGAGCATCGCTACAGACACGCATACAGTGACAGAACACATAACGTTTAGCCGCCCCCAGTTTTAGATGGATTGTGGTTCTTGCGGTACGTCCGCTATCAGGTCCTTTCGCATTGTTGCTTCACGCTTCGCAGACTATCGCGATGCTCGGCGGCCTAGGTAAGCTGCCTGCTGATGCTTCAGGCCTGCACGCTCAGACACAGCGATATTTTGCGATAGGTTTCAGCATTGGTATAACTTCAAATCACATATTATCATCAATCTTGCGAAGCTGACCACGACCGTCGCAGCCGCGACTGTCAGAGGGTGCGTGTCTTAGTGTCACTCACGAAGCGTAGCAACTACAGATCTTGTTACAGGCTCCAAGCTCCTACACTCGACGATTTCGTAGCCTCCAACGTTCGTCTACCGGTTGAAGAACTCCCGAGAGAGCGCGGCTAACCGGTTGCCTAGTGGATTGTATGTTCCGCATACGGTTGCACGGTACTCGCTGAGATCTTCCTGGCCTCAACGCTCATCTATTGGCTCCTTCGCAACAAATCGGGCCTCGCGCGGTTACTTTGCATCTCTCCCGCTATCTTTTATGACACTTCCTGACTTACTTACGACACAGGACCAACTCAGTCGTGTCGACCCTTGTCACCTACGTGATCCACACCGGTGAGGCATGTATTCTCCGGGAAGGACCGCGTCTCACGTCTCCTTCGATTCAGGTTTACTCAATACGTACGTGCTATGCACCGTACAACATACCGCTAACCACCCGATCGCTTTACAGGATCTTCGGCCTGTTGGTCTTCGTATTCGTGCGCATTCTACTCGTTTTTCTCGGGCTTCGTCCATGTCAAGGTAGCTGACAGCTCATTATATTCCTCAGGCACTAGTGTACCCTCGGAAGCTCATCTATACCGGCATCAGCATCGTCGGTATCAAGTGTACGTCTCTCGTAGGAAGACATCCAGTTGCGTTCACGCTAACATTTATCTAGTGTGTTCCATCTCGGTTCTTACGGTGTACGTCTAAAAGTCTATGTCGTAAAGACACGGCGTCACTTATCAGAAGCGCAGGCTCAACTCTCGAGCTCACCTCTCAGCAATGCTGATGCAACAAACCACGAACGGAACTACCTCCGAGCTCGCGTTTCCTAACCGGAACTCTGCTATAACACGTGTCGTCCGAGACGTGGAGCGCGATGGACCTCTACAGGTAGTGCGACAAGTTTCTGGGGACGAACTGCGCGTTGATGTGCATTCCTGTTAGATCTCCTCTCCGTTATCCAGCAGCATCCGCGAGGCGACGCACATTCGCTCCGAGAGCGACTTATTCTCCAGCCGCCGAGAAGAAGTAGAAGCAATGCAAACTATCTCCAGGAAGATCGCCATCGTATAACCTGCTATAACCGTATCTCACCTTCTCGGTGAGCACATCCCGCGTCGTGTCTTGCAGAATCTGTGCAGCCCTGACATGAATCATAGCTACGACCTTTCTTGCGCTGAGACGCCGTCTCTCTACTGTATCCATAGCATCTATAGAGTGTCTCCCTCTGCTTACGAGGACCAGATTGACTATGAAGGGCGACAACTTCTTCAACTGGACCCAATACCAGCAAGAAACCGACGCCAGAGATCTTACCAAAGTGGTCTCCCTGCTCCAGCGTCGGCATTCGAATCGACCCGGGCTTCGACCCATAACAGCAGCTCAAATTCCTGTTCACGTCGACGTCGAATTCATGTTGACAGGTGAAGACATACGGATCCCCTTCACAGACTGATCTCTTCTAGAACAGGGTCGGGGTGCCGTGGTCCTGGCAGCGTGGGCGCGGTTATCATACTTGGCAGGTGGGAAGTCTTCGATGCCTCTGGGTTAATCCAGGCACTGCCTTACGCATGGCTCAAAGTCTATATCATTAAGACCGCCGGCGCCGTCAAGTTGTCAGCTTTCAAACCCAGATCGAACTGTGTTGCGGGCTCCCAAAGTGCGACGGACAGGCGACGTGAGTCTATTCCCTAGATTGTGCTGTTTATTGCGAGCTCTGAACATATATCTTCGTCTAGTCAAATCTTTTGAGGGAGGTGTGTGTTCCTGGTCTGAGCGAGCTCAAATTCAAGATCTACCCGAGCGCGCACGGCACGAAGCATACACGAAATACACAAAGGTCGGTAGATGGAGGGTATATCTGAGGCCATTTACGCTCGCTTCTTGCATCTGCTTCTCGCCATTTGGCAGATGCGAACTCTCCACAGACCGAAGAGAGAGAATGTGATGCTGAACCTAAAGGCTCTGCTATAGATGTCTCGACAAACTCCCCGGAGTAGACGGCCTCATAACACACCAACTTCTCCGCCCTCACACCAGCTGCTCTCCGCCGTCAAGGACGTCGCTCCCATCATGGCTCCCCCTCCCAGCATGGACGGCTTGTCTATGGATGCAATCTTGGGCCTTCCCGGGCTGCCTTCGCTCGACAGTACATTCGGCGCCATCCTTTTGGGCAGTATCTTCGGTTTCATGTGAGTACTGCACCGCTCACTATCCGTGCGCCATACCGATACTGCGCTACAGGCTATACGCGTTGATGCTCCACCAGACGTATCGGTATTTCCGGACGTATCCTGGCGACGGATTGGCACTTAAGAGCCTGGTAAGTCTCTGTGGACAACGTTGTTCGCCCTCTGATAATCTGGTGAACCAACTTTAGATCCTCACTATCGTGTAAGATCACTCGTGGACCCATACTGATGCAGATACACTGACTCCTGTTTCAGTCTCATGGAGACGTTCCATACAGTTCTATGGATCATCATCTGGTTAGTGCCGCGAAGGATTAGATGTCTCCGCGCATTCGCTGATCATATCCTGACAGCTATCAATATCTCGTTGTCAACTACTTCAACCCTTTGAATCTCATCGAAACGCACTGGTATGTTATGCGTAACGAACCAAACCATCGACGCCGGACCTGACTCCTCGTCTCTAGGTATATCAAGGTGCGACCACTGACTAGTCTTCACATCCGAGTCCGTTCTGAGCTTGCATTGACGCTGGTGCGATAGCTCACGATACCAATGACTGTACGTCCCCGGTATCAGGGTCTCCGGTCCATGCTCATGCTTAGGATTACTAGGCCATCACCGGCACATCCAGCCAAATGTACGAGGCAGCCGCACCGCTGCCAGCACGATATTTTGTGCTCACGAAAGTACTCAACACTTTACCCACAGCTTCTACGCGGGTAGGCTGTACTATAGTATGTGACTTGTGTCCGTCGCAGAGTCGTAGCAGCTTAAAATAAGCAATGCTATGCAGTCGGTCCTCAGTTGAAGTACAGGCTTCTTGTCGCCGCAGCGGTACGTCGCGTTTTACGTCAAAATGTGAAATCATACCATGTCGCATCACTATCTTACTGCGCTCGGAACATTAGGCCTTCGTCATGTTCCTTGCTCTAGGTATGTCAACTCGCTCGCTGAACCACATCGGCTTATCCACCCGATCGCTGCATTCAGGATGGGATTTCGGTGAGTGTTGTCTCATTCGAATTACTTGTCCAGCCGGAAGAGGCTGACCGTTTGATTCGATGCAGCCGCCACCATCAAAGTGTACGCCGCATCATGCTCAAACGAAAGTCCTGCACCAAATAACTGCAAATTTCCGTCTGCGTAGCTTTGGTGCGAAAACCATTTTCGAATTTTCCCATTGGACTGTGCGTGCCTCCATAATCGGACGGACATAGTGCACTAATAACCTATGCTTTTTCCTGCATGCAGTGGATTGTTGCAGTTGCATACGGCTTCGCCGTGCTGTACGACCTCATCACCGCCGTGGCCCTCATACTTGTGCTGCGACGCAACCGCACGGGCGTTAAACGGTACGTTCGCAGCTTCCCCTTCGAGGAAGGTGGCATCCTGACACTCTGCTCTCGCCGCTAAGGACTGACACTGTTGTTGATGCGCTTGTTCTGTACACGGTGAACACCGGTATGTGCCCCAATCTCCTCGCTCTCAGTTAGATCCACAACGCTGACTTAACTACAGGACTGCTCACTACGTAAGCACGAAACGCCACAGCGATGTCAGTTATAGCAGGTTAAGAGCTGATACTGTGCAGCATCATCGGCTCACTAGTCTTCATCTTTGTATGTCTCCAGCCTATATTGATAAGGTTGCAGCTGATCAGGATCCGGAAGGCATTGAAGTACCCGGGCAACTTGATATATGCGGGTTTCAGCATTCCTGGAATCAAGCGTATGCTATCCGCATTTGGTACCTCGCATTTACTGACGATTTCTCAGTTTACTCCAACTCAGTGTTGGCCATGTCAGTTCGGCGCGTCTACTACCCTCTCTCGTTCTGACCTACGCTCTCGCTCGCTCGCAAAACAGGCTCAACTCGCGTCGCTCCTTGTCCGAGCGCATGATGCAAGGCTTCGAGGCGGGCTCGCACGACCAAGGGCGTGATCGGCGCCTGCCAGCTCCTCACACGGTTCTCGAGACATGGAATGTCCGAGAGGTGCCGCTTCTTCCTTGCTGTCTCCCCGTTCTCGTCCTGTCGTTCAACTATCTCATGATAGGTTCCGGTTTCGTTGCCGGTTACCGTGGACTTGCCGAGGGGCTTGAACACCCATTCCGATACGGCCGATGAGCCACCAAGCAGCAGAGACGCTGATGCATCGAAGGCCACCCTCGCGGACGTCCAGGCAAAGAAGGGCGAACTCGCGTACGTCAATGCGCCTGCGGATCGTGTTGCTCCCAAAGACATTACGGTAACGGGCGGAGGTATGGAAATGATGATGGATGGACCGAGAGGGTTGGGTGGCTAGAAGGGCACCGGAAAACCCTGACGTCGTGTATGCAGCTCAGCTGTAGACAATACGGCTACTTATTCTAGCGCTTTAAGTCTAACCGGCTAACACCTCCGCAGCCCCGATGTAATAGACCACATCTTCAACAGTCAATAAGCCCACGATGTTGAGTTGTTCGCTCAGGTTACGGCATGGAAGACACATTTTGTCGCGATGCCCGAGGGCGGTCGGGTCGGGGACGGCAATGCCGCTCGGGCATGCCTCACCTGCCTACGGCTGCGAGCGATGCCGCTGGCGTATCCAACTTTGCGGGCGGAACCCCGCCCGACTCTCCCATCTACAATATTCGCTCACTCAGGCCGGCCGGGATATAAGAGCTGCACAATGGGCGTATGTCCTTCAACCCAGCCTCCCCGGTCCGTTTTACTCGTTCAATCCAGCTCCTGCTAGCGATGGACTCCGAGTTCCTTGCTGCCTTTGCCAACGATGTGCGCTTCCAGGCTGGGGTATCGCTCGGCGCGTCCACGGACAGCGACAAGTCCCCCATGGACCTCGCTCGCGAGCAGGCTCGAGGCCTTGTGGACGCTTCGAAGGTGTACCACGCGGCCAAGCTTCCTCCAGGTAATGCAGTATACGTGCTGAGGTATCCTTGCTCGCTGACATTTTATCGTTTGTAGCGTCGGCCTACCAAGTACAGGATAAGACGATTCCCGTAGAAGGCGGCACGATTTGCCTGCGCTGTCTCATTCCGACAGGAATAGAAGACGGTGTCGGCCTTCCCGTTCTCGTCTGGTTTCATAGCGGAGGTACATGGCGCACAGTGATTTCGTCAGACACTTCCAAGCTGAGAAATTCCTGTTTCTCCAGGTTGGATTGTGGGCGACCTCGACCAGGACGACAGCCACCTACGGAGCATTTGCGTGGAGCTGCAGCTCTGCGTCGTGAACGTCGACTACAGGCTTGCCCCCGAGCACCCGTTTCCGACCGGAGTGAACGATGCATACACCGCCGTGAAATGGGTAGGTCTCACCCCTCGGCGAAGAGGCATCCGCAACCACATTATAACGCCCATCCTCCCGTAGGTCGCCGATAATACGGACACACTCCGTGTCTCCCTGTTCAAAGGCTTCGTCCTCGGCGGCGACTCTGCTGGCGCGAATATGGCAACGGTGTGCGCACACCTTGCGCGCGACGACCCATTCTTCGAGGGTCGTGAGCCAACGGGCCAACTGTTGCGTGAACCCTCCGTTGTGCAAGAGGAAGTGTACCCGGCCGAGTGAGTCCTACGCTAAGTCCGACGCTCCCTGTGCAGAAACTCACAATCTGTGGGATGATTCAGATACAAGGCCGAGCTTCTCTCGATGGAGGAATTCAAGGACGGACCCCTCTTGAACCGGGACACCCTCAAGCAGTGCCGCGGTACGTCCCTTCGCCCACCCCACGTGTGGGTGCTTCGTCCTGACGTTCACCGGCACGCCCGAACAGCCCTCCTCCAAGCACCTCCGGCCGACCCGCGCATCTCTCCACTGCTCTTCGCCACCCACGCTGGCGTCCCGCGCGCCTTCGTTACCTACAACGGCGCGGATCCGCTCCGCGACGACGGCCGCCTCTTCGCACGTGTGCTCCGCGAGGCCGGGGTGCCGACCAAGGAGATCATGTAAGTCTCCCGAACGTCCTGCCGTGTACGCATTTGCAAGTGAAGCTGACGTGCGATGAAGGTATCCCGGTGTGCCGCACGGCTTCCACTATTCGTTCCCAGACATCGCGTTAGGGAGAAAGGCCGACCAGGACATACGCGATGGATTGAGGTGGCTCCTGGCTGACGGAGTGTCGGAGTGAGTGGCAGGATAGACCCATGAGCGCATACAATCCAGTACGCATGCGTCACGGATTGTATGCCCGCCCCGGCCTATTAATTGCGTCGGTTTGAATCGATTTGGCTTTGGCTAGCCTGGGAAGTCCACTGGACATGCGCGCGTTCAGTGAAAAGATGTAGAGGGAGAAGTCTACCATAGTACGATCATCGAGCGGCGTCCGAGAGCACGATATGCACAAACACGAGCGAGCGAGCAGGTACGGTACGGTAGGATACGGTAGGAATTACAGCACGACAGGGCAGAGACAAAAGCAAGATAATAAAACTAGGCATAACGAAAACACCGACACCGCCTCCTAGCGTCCCGACTGCTAAGCTCTCTCTCTCTCTCTCTCACTGCGCCACCGCCCCGCCGTAGTATCGCCCGTTCTCCGTCGACCCGCTGTCCAGACTCTGCCGCGCGGCGTACGGCACGCTGCCACCACCCCCACGGCCACCCGCGCCGACCCCCGCGATCCCGCCCGACGGATTCCCGCCCTCGTACGCGTACGGCGCGAGCCGCACGTTCTCGTCGTAGCTCTCGCGCGGCCGTGGCGGCTCCCCGCGCCAGCTGCCGCTCCTGGGGGCCGCGACGGCGGAGGACGCGGATGTGGACATGGGGTAGACGGTGGGCCGCGGCGCGACGCCGAACGCCTCGCCAAAGTCCATCTTCGCGTGCGTCTTGCCTGTCGCGGAGTCCGTGATGTCGACCCGCGGACCGTGCGTGCCCGGCTTCCCGCGCGCGTAGTCGATGAAGAAGCGCAGCGAGCCCATGATCTCGTGCGCGAAGTCTGCGTAGTTGATGCTGTCCCAGAGGGGGCGCCAGATGCTGCTGCGCGGGCGGCCGGGGACGACGTACTCGCGCCACGAGTATGCGTATATCATGAACGCGGAGAAGAGCACCATCTCGATGCAGATCGCGAGCGCGTTCAGCCCGTCCGCGATGTTCGTCTCCGTCCAGTACTGAGTCGGCTTGATCACGCGGCCTTCAAGTGCGTCGAACTGCCGGGGGAGCACGTCAGCGGCGCGGACGAAGTGGTGGAGAGGAGAGAAACATACAACGAGGCCTTGATAGAAGGTGAACATGACGATGAGCTTGATTGACAAGAACTTGGAGAGCGGCTTTCGGCCCTTCAGCTCATCCTTCGTCAGGCCGTAGAAGATGAGCAGGCCGTACAGCGCAATGCTACGAGCCCGTAAGCATCGGTGAGCAAGATACGCACGACATACGAG
Source organism: Trametes pubescens (assembly GCA_001895945.1). Classification (NCBI taxonomy): domain Eukaryota; kingdom Fungi; phylum Basidiomycota; class Agaricomycetes; order Polyporales; family Polyporaceae; genus Trametes; species Trametes pubescens. The sequence continues at coordinate 23,276 of MNAD01001603.1, forward strand.
AGGGCTACGTACGTGATGCTGACACCGTCGATGACTGTGATGTACGCGTGTGCGGTCTTGAAGCTCCATGGACCCGACTCACACAGCACGCCGTAGTATTCACATACGATACCCGCGATGGAGAGCACTGCAATGTGGACACGTCAACTTAAGCAAAGACATGATCGCGCATGTGAGACGCCTACGTGGTCGTAGAATGACATATTGCAACACAGACCACTGGAAAAATATCAGCCGGCAGGAGATTCGCCGTGGACTGGCGAACGCACCTTCAGAGTGTACATGAAGTACGCCTTGGTTGGACGGTATCTCCAGCAGCAGAACTACCAGTGCGTGTCAGCAACCCCGGTGTCAGCGCCTTGGAGTGATCACTCACAGGTGCGGGCAGGGCCTCTTTGTCCTTGCGGATGATGGCATTGTCCACGTTGTGTTCTACCGCGGTTGCGGCGACGAATTCGATGAGGAGGAGGCTGTTTACTCGGTCAGCAGAAAATTCCGGATCGAAGAGGGAAGAGACTCGTACAGGAAAGCACTGAGGGTGACGGACTGAACGAAGGTAGGGTTAGCCTATGCTGATACTGTAGCAACAAACAAAAAGAGAATTGCTTCATGAAAGCGACGTGTCATGATGTGAACATCGCTGATGCAGTCTCATTTGTGACTACAACAAGCAGCACAATGACAACTTCACCCGCTCGAGCGTTCTTGCCAATGAGCATTTCTGTGCCGCACCACTGCGCAACTCCGAGCCCTAGTATGCGGGCGACATGTCTCACACGGACCGCACGCGGCCATCGTGTGGGTCGGGTCTCCCCGGAAACTCATATGTCCGTTGGTGCACAGGGCCTACGTCCTCGAGCTCGAGGGACAAGCGAGAAACCTTGGTATGACAACAAAAGTAGGAATTGAGGCACGCCACCCCTTCGCGGACTGGAGCAGCTGATGACATTTGATGTCAATATTGAGGCACAGCTTTCGACAGCCCGGCGCGCAGCAAGATCTGACCATATGTTCCAAGTCTGCGGTGGAACACGTTCTGCGGAAGGTGCGGAATCTGCTGGCCCGCTGAACCACCAGATGTCTTGTCTCTACCTGCTAGCCCTGGTCGCTGATCACCTGGCGCCCTCGATCTGCGCGCGTTGGATACGCTACTCGCATGGAGTCTCTGCGTAAGTGCTCACCGCCTTCCCCACCGCGAGGATTGTGCACTACGAAGCTCTTCCACGCTACCGCCCGCGCCGCCTTCGCCAAATCCGTCGTTGCTCTCAAACGGTACGAAGCATGCAACTTCGACCGGCAGGATACGCGACGGTAAGGCGAGTCCGCACGCACGCGCTCGTCTTTGATTCCCCATAGCGGCCTGTTCCCCGTTGTTCTACGGAACAGTTTCGCCGACATATTCCGCAGAACAACTGGTTCAGGAAACCGGACTTCCTCCATGGTGAAACGATTGGGGATTGGACCACAAATCCGGGACGTCATAACTGAAGAGGCTGACGCTCACCTCATATGCTGCGGAAGAAGGGCCGTGAGACTGTTGAGCGAACAAGGTAAAGCGCGTGCCAGACTCACCTGTCTCGATGAGATCATAGTATGTGTAGCTGCGGAAGTATCTGTAGGAGAAGAAGGAGATGATCGCGTAGACCGCAGGCATGTACAATATTCGGATGCTGTGTGTTTGGGATCGGCACGTATGAGTGAAACTTGTACAATAGAATGATATCTGTGGCGGGGATTTACGCACATTTGTCGTTGCTCCCCCCGATTCGTGTAGTGTCTGCCGTTGGTTGGAAAGGTTGGCAAGAACACAATACAAGGTCACAAATCAGAAACTTACGTGCTATGGAAGCCGACATTGATGATTGTGAGGACGACAGTCTACCACGCTGCGGGTGAGCTCCACCGCCCGGGTCACGACGAATGAGGGACATACCACGGCTGCACAGACCCCCGCAATCAACCATCCTATTCGATGGGCATCCCAGTCTATGCCATCCGAGCTCCAGAATCCCGTTTGGTCTATCAATTGCTGGTTGTCGGACGGACAGAGGGTGCTGTTCTTCTGGACCATGCCGAGCGCGTGCTAGTCGTGTATTTCCTTCGGAGACCAGCCGGTGAGGTATAGCCAGAAGGCGGGGAGGAGAAGGTGAGAGAAGAAAGCAAGAAAGAGTGACTATATGCGCCTGTGCCTCTGGCTCCGAGGAGGGAGGTGGCAGAAACAACAAGAAGGGCTGTGCCTTGCTCACTCCGCAGCGGCGCAGGTTCCCTCAAGCCGCCCCGTTGCCGGTGACCGCATCGGCGCTTACGTGGGCGTTCCGGGCGGGCTCGGCGCTTGTCGACTTTCACCCTTTCCTCCGTCTGCCATCTCTCGGCTCGTACTCACTCAGATCCTCCCTGTGTGCTCTGCCTTTACTAGCTTCGCTTTTGAACTTGAGCTGAAGCGGCGCAAGCGTACTACTAGATGGACCTTGGAGTTCTTGACCGGTCACACTCGGAACTCCTCCTTCCGTCTGTCATACGATATGACTCTTCCGTCCTGGTCATCGTACACGCGACGGACATCCTGCATCCTGCTGGCAAATCGGGGGGCCTTTCCCACTCACTATATTCCACAGATAGCTATCGCGATGCCGCAAAAACGCGGCTTTCGCTGGCAGACTCGGCCGCCTTGTATACGCACGCACCGGAAATCAGGGCATAACGGCAACGCGATGGAGGGTACGGAGTGTTTCTAACCCCGCCCGCCCGAAGCCATGCGGAACGCGCTCTACAATTCGGGACGGCTGCCTGTGCCTCCGAGCGTGAGGAAGCTGGCTTACGAGCTCAGTTGCAATGGCGCGCGCCGGTGAGTAGATCTATCTGCCCAAGATGCCCTCTTGACGGCCCTCTTGCTCATCATTTGTTGTAGGAGCACACGCACTTGCGAAAGCTCTCGTATAGCTCTTCGGCCGAATGCGTGGTGTTACGCATACCGTTCATCCCGGATGGGTCGTGGCCAGGTAGCAAGCAATGAGTGGGTGAGCATGTAGTATTGACACACATTCGAAATGTTCCGAGATACACAATGCGGCGTCTTCGTATAGCTTACAACCATGGTCTGGTGCGTCTCTTTCCCCGCACAACACCGGGAACAGAAAATTCGGTTCTACGATCCCAGCACGATCATCGCCCTTTCACCGGGACACGCACCATCGACATGTCCGCTCGCGGCACCAACGCCTGCGACTTATCACCGCCGAAGTCCCGGCGCTGCTGCAGCACGCTGTCAATCAGCTCACATCTGTGCACGCTCACGCTTTCGCTGCTGGAGGCGATGCTCACCGGTGCGCTCTGGGCCATGTGCGCTGCGCGCGGGCGAGCCGGCGATGGATTAGGAGGGACATAGCCCGACCCTCCTTGGTTGTTCCGCGGGGCTGCAGGCGTAGCGTCAGCGTCTACACCGCATGCGCTGCGGCATACATACCTTGCTGTGGCCTGCCGTTGCCCTGGCCCTGGGGGCGCTGGGGCGGCGCTCCCCCTCTGTTACCGGCGTTTCCCCCGCCGCCCGACCCAGCGGGCGGTTTTCCCTGCCCCTGGAGATCTTGTTCATATCTATGTGCACCGCAGCACGGCGAGATGATACGCACCTGCCCACCCTGACCCTGCTGGGGCGCGCGGGGCTTCGGCGGCTGCGTGCGCGCCGTGCTCGTCTTGGCGGTGCGCGTGTTTGAGTTCGCGTTGTTGTTCGTGTTCGACTTCGCGTTCGATTGCATGTTCGTGATCGAGTTGAGGTCGAGCGTGAGCGTGAACGTGGTGTTCGTCTTCGCGGTGGACGCCGCGTTGGTGTTGTTGGTGCGGTTGTTCGTCTTCTTCGCGGTCGTCGTCTTCGCCGTGGTAGTGCGGGTAGCCATCGTTGCGTCAGGAATGGGGTAGGGAAAATGAGAGGAGAGGAGGCGGGTGGGGCGGTCGCAGCTCGAGTGTCCTCCCTCTGGCTGGGGGAGGTAAGGAAGGGGGGTATGCGCGGGATGAGAGAGTTTTCAGGACGGTACCCCAGTCGCTGCCGCAGTTGGGCGGCACGAAGCGGGCTACCGCAGCACCATTGCTTCTACTGCTGCTCGAACCTTGTCTCTACCACATGACGGGAAGAAGTCGCGCGTAGAAGTGCACGGTGCGAAACTAGCAGGCCAGATGCTATTCGCCATTCGCATGCCTCGGGTGCGTCGGTATCTCTGCAGCGTGGGGCTCAAGCTAGGGCGAATTGCGAGGGGACTGCATGCTCTGACTTCCGCAGGGCCTCTGATTTCGCAACCAACGGTGGATAGTTTATAGAATACAACATTGACGCGAATACATAGTGTTCTTCTGCCAGGATGTGCCGGGTGTTCCTCGACGGTGTCCCGTCTGTCAAGCCCCCTCACTGCGAGCCACCCAACCCTCCCCGTCCATAAGCATGCCCATACCCCCAACCTTTATCGCAGGATCCTTGCAAACATCATGAACAGCAGGCGCCTCGACGTGCACGACCTCTGCCCGGTCCGCCTCGACGTCTGCGAGGCTGGCCTTTTCCGCATCGGCGGTTCTGCTGCTGGGCGGCTCGGCGCTGTCCGAGTGGGTACCCAGGCTCCTCGTCGAGTCCATGGTAATCGGCAACGTAACGGGCATCTATGGAAGTATAGCCCAGTGAGACGAGGGCGGTGGTAATGCGGTAAGAAACGGTCGTACCTGTCGGACGTTCCATGTCTCGAGCACGGTGTGGGGTGTTTGCGGGCGTCCGGTATGCCCTTGATCGTTCGTGCCTGCTTCGAAGCCTTGCATCATGCGCTCGGAGAGGGAGCGACGCGAGTTGAGCCTGTTCGCGAGTGAAGGGACATGTCAGCACGGGGAAGGGAGTCGAGCATCCGCACGTCGAGCTCACATGGCCAACACAGAGTTAGAGTAAACTATTCACAGTATCGTCAGTAAGCATGGGGATGGTAAAATGTGGGTGGGGTGACGTACGCTTGACACCGGGGATGCTGAGCCCGGCGTATATCAAGTTGTCCGGGTAGACTATCGCCTGTCGCGTCCTTCTTAGTTGTGGTCTTATGATAACGGGAATTGAGGACTAACGAAGATGAACACGAGCGAGCCAAGAATGCTGAAAAATATCAGCTCTCATCTGGTAACACTTCGCGGCCGTGGTGCAATCTCGTGCTTACGTCGTAAGCAGTCCTGTGGTCCAGTCAGCGCTGTCAATGCAAGCGGGAGCGAGGACTCGGAGCCCATACATACCGGTGTTCACCGTATACATCACAAGCGCATCTACGACCGTGTCAGTCCTACACGCAGAGACAGTGTTAGCATGCTACTACCGTACAAGACGCACTAAATACGTACCGCTTTACGCCCGTGCGGCTGCGCCGCAGAACGAATATGAGAGCTAAGGCGGTTATCAGGTCACAAAGCACCGCGAGGCCGTATGCGACCGAGACGATCCACTGTGCCAATAGAGAACAGAGACTGTCAGGATGCCATATCCGTCTGAGCATTGAGGTACGAACCGTCCAATGGGAGAACTCGAAGATGGTCGTCGCTCGGAAGCTACGTGAATGAAAGTTGAAGTCAGCTGGTAGGAGCCCCGCGCTTAGTCAAAACATTGCGTACACTTTTACAGTGGCGGCTGCGTCGAATTCAAGGATAAGCGTCTTCAGCAAGGTGGAAGCGGAGAATTCTCACCAAAATCCCATCCTGAATGAAGCGATCCAATTAATACTCGGATTATCTTCGAGAGAGGAAGTGTCTACGTACCGAGAGAAAATAACATGACGAAAACCTAATGTATGCAGGACAAGCAAGTAAGAACATCTGGCATATTAGCATTAGTATCGGTAAAGCGGCTTACCGCTGTAGCGACAAGGAGCCTGTATTTCAACTGAGGGCCGACTGTACGGCGTTGCCCGTAATCAGCGGCGGCGGCTCTATAGCAGGTATAATTCACTAACTGTAGTAGACTCGGCCTGCGTAGAAGCTGTGAGGGGGAGGGGGAATAAGCTCAACGATATGACGCAAGCGGCGGCGATCTCCTACATTTGGCTGAACATGCCGGTAATGGCCTATAAATCCACAACATGAGCATGGAATGACGAGTTAAGTAATGTATACATACTGTCATTGGGATCGTGAGCTAACGCATCAGCGTCAATATGGGCCCGAAATAGATGTCAGAGTGACGGAGAGCAGACGTACCTTGATGTACCTAGGAATCAACGAGTTAAGAGTTGCATCAGCGCTTTTGCTAGCAATACGGTGCGTACCAATGGATTCCGATCAGATTCAGGGGGTTGAAATAATTGACGACGAGATACTGATAGCTATTGGAAGGTATATTGTTAGAGGAACGAGGAAACATTCAACCTTTTGTGATGCATACCAGATGATGATCCACAAGACCGTATGGAACGTCTCCATGAGACTTAAGTGAGTGTCAGTGCATCGGAACGGGCGCAGTGCAATCATTTCGCTTTCTTACACAATAATCAGGATCTATCAGAGCGACACGTTAGGATAGGACGAACACAGGACTGGTCTTGCACATCGGACTCACCAGGCCCTTCAATGGCAATCTGTCACCAGGGTACATCCGAAAGTACCGGTATGTCTGGTGGAGCATCAACGCATACAGCCTACAAGTTGGGAATCAATGTTCAGTAAGCGTAGCAATTGATTCCTGACCCACATGAAGCCAAAGATGGAGCCCAAAAGGATGGCGCCGAGGGTGCTATTGAGTGACGGCAGCCCTGGGAGCCCTAGGATTGCATCCACGGACAGGCCGTGCAGGTTAGCGGCGGGGGCCATGATGTGGGTGATGCTCTCGAGGACGGAGAGAATCTTGTGCTCTTAAAACCCCTCCTTCCCCAGGCGCGGTAATCGAATCATCTACGGAGAAGCGGTTAAGTTCATCGTGACACTGCCTGCGAGGCGTTTTTGGCCTCTTCAGACTGTGGATGGATCACATCTGCCATATGGCGAGAAGAAGCAGATGTAAGAAGCAACCGAGGATAGCCTCCGAGGGTACCACGTTCCTGCGTATACTACAAGTGCGGGCCCGGATATACTTGATACCGTATGTGTCTGAGCTCGACGAGCGTGCATGCATTCTGTCTATGCTTGCCTGAGCAAGGATAGATTTAATGTCAGAGCTCGAGGACGAGAGCGATACACCTCAGCGTCAGAGAATGACTCACGTCACTTGTCCGAGATACTTTCAGAGTCCGCAGTCATGGTTCGATCTGGGGTTGAGATGGCACCTTGGCAGCGCTGGCAGCTTAAGTGGCACAACTTTCGGCGGTGTACAACACAGTACCTGAAGCGTTCAGGGGATCTAGGAGGGCCCAACTTCTAAGTTTGACGTCCGGGCCCACACGGCCACGACCTCAGGATCTGCTGAGCCCGAAGCTACGCCGATATAAGCCGAGCCGTCGAGGTGGGAAGGTCCTTCTCCTCGGAATCGACCGGGATAGATCAGCAGGCGAAGGGGATCCATGATACGACCTTCGTCTCTTGACTTGGTGGCAGATATCCGTCGGACTCAGGCGACGATCCGTCACGATCGCGAGGGAAGTTTGATGCCTGGGGGTTTCTTGAACTTCAAGTACTGGAACTGGAGACCGTCGCTAATTTGCCAAATAAACGGTGTTTTATCAGATTTAAACTAGTCACGAGCATCGCTAGAACGATAGAACGGCCGGGAGGTGCGGCCGCAGGGTGCGCGCGGCGCCCGGGTCAAGTTATGATATTGCGTCCGGACACGGCGGGTTGTTTGTTCGTGTTAGGATCACAAGCTATCGGCCTCCCGATCAGGATCTCGTTGATACCTCCATCTGACTCCACGACGTCAACAGACCAAACCCCTTAGTTCTCTCCATCTGCAATGCCGCCTGGGGACGAATAGGGTTCTAAAAAGAATGATGCTCCCGGCCTCGCTGCCCTCCATATGGCACACAGCGGGGTGCCGCAAACCCACGTAACTTGCGCGGCGGGTACGTCCTGGTGCATGCGTTCGGTTTCAGGAGGCCTGCGGCCCGGCATGCGCGGGCGAGGTCGTCGGTACAGCAGTGGACCGCACTGAGGAAAGGGCGCGGTCAGAGCAGTTCGTGTATGTGTGGGCTGGGAACACACTTACAGCACGCACCAGAGGTGAGCGTTCTGCGGCCTACAGCGCTGGGAGGCGGGGTGTGAGCTATGCGGGACGACGGGCTACATGTGTGGCCCGTGGGCACTGCACATGAAATTAGTGGAGGATCATGCGATTTGATGTTCTCCGTTCGCACCGACGCATGCTGGTTATATGCACTGTAGTTCATGGGAGCCGGACATCCTGTTCACGAAAGCCCGAGACGTGTCGGTGCAGCGCAAGCGGGGAGGCATGGCGGGAGGCATGGCTTGGCGTGCACAGCGAGGGCTTCGTCGCACAGCATCAGCGTTGTCGTGGACAGTCGACCTGGTTGTGGGCCAGGGTATGCGTCTTGCGGACGCTGAAGTGTGGCGGGGCGGCGTGACGTGCTGTAGTCTTAGGCGCATTCGTGTGCATCGGCGCCCTAAAATTACACAGAAGCTCGCAAAGTTGGCGTTGGCTGGAAAGCCACGCACCACGAGTGAGAGACGGTACCGGTCTCGGGGTCCAGTTTCAATACGTTCTGGCGCGTGCGACGTGGTCGGGAGGAGTTGAGTACCTTGCACGAGGCCCTGCAGGCGGGCCACTCATGCGGCGTCTTAGCGTGTCGGGCGCTGCTAATGCAAGGATGAGTTCCTGATGAGAAGCTGCTGTCACGCGCGAGTCTTACTACTCACTGCCCCTTGACTTCTTCGTCGAGAACCCCACCAGTCCGCGGGCTCCGGAGCGGCAGCAACCGCATCCCACCCTCGGTCGCCCCCAGTATACGCAGTGTTGAGATCCGCAGCCAAGCGCGCCCACTTCCGCGCTCCATTGCCGTCTTCGAGCGCACAGCAAGCCTTGCAGAGCCGTACGACAATCGCCTCCCAGACGGGCTCGTAGAAGAGCTCTTCCTTCTCGAACATGTCCATGTACATCTTGTCCACACGGTTGATGAAGTCGTCCGGGATGCTCGGTGTTCGCGCCCAGCGTTCGAGAGCGGCGTCCCGCGAGTGGACGTCCGAGTCAGCGCGGGCTATCATCGCACGTCGTGTTTCGCTTTGGGAGAGGGCGGGGCCTGTGAGGGCGCACGTTGTGCAGGTGCAGACAAATCCGTACGAGGAGAGCGCCTCCTGTCGTTTGGCGCGAGGGAGTGCGGGGTCGATGTAGGAGATGAAGACTTGTGCGCCTGGAGGAATGGGCGACAGGGCTCGGACTTCGAAAGCGAACGTTGCGAGGTCAAAGCGATAGACAGCATTGGGGGAACAGCTGTGTGAGTAGTTGTCATGAAAAAACGCGTCCATGTGAACGAAACAACGCAAACCTGTGATTGATCCTGGAGATATTTGCGCATACCGCGCCATACTGATATACGCCGCCAGGGAGCTTGCCGATATGCAGCGAATTGGTGTCGATGATCGATTTGGCGACAGAGGGTTCCAGAGGATGGCAGTTCGCAAGGCTAAAGAATGAGTCCCGACTCTGTGGAGATAGAAACCCAAGCGCATCCTCGAGCTCGGCGTAGTGACGACCAGCACTAGCACGATAGGGCAGAAGTTGTGGATAAATGAGCAGTGGTCTTTCGCGGACCACGACTTGCCCTCGGGCGATCGAGGACGCTGCGTACACGCCTAGGCCACTTTCTCCGGCGTCCGAAATGCGACACGAAAATGAGCCAGTGTAGGTGTTCAACGAATCTTCATCGCAAAGTAGGTGTGTTTCTTCTGCGTGGACGAGAGCCAGGGATGGAACACATATTCCCTGTGACAATTGAGCACAGTCAGGTATGCTTACAACTTCAAAGCGATGATCCAGCGCAGATTGAGTTGGGAAAGCACTCGTGTTGTCGAAGTCAACCAAGAGACGAGGCTCGGGGATCGTTATGGCGGACGTCTTATGGAGTGAGCGTTTTCCCCCCTTCTTCGAGGTACTAGAGACAGAAATCATGAGAAGTAGCAGGCCTAGGATGGATATCTGCGCCAAAGAACGAGAGAGATCAGAGGATGTCGGGCCACAAGCGCTGGGAAGCAAGCGCTTGAGCAGCAACAGAGGGTCAACAGCGCCAAACATTGCGGCAACAGCCGCCGTGGCTGAATCCCAGTTTGACGCCGCTCTTAGCTCTTGACCGCGTCGAATATGCTCGTCACAGACGACTCAAACGGGAACGCATACTGTCATAGGTAAGAGTATCAGAAGAACCGCTTGCTTAAATATTACTCAGCTCAGAGAAGATACCAGTCCGACTTCGAAGTACTGGCTGCGTTAGAAGGAATTCAAGACATCCACGACCATTGAAAACGTGTCCATGTCGGCCAAAGAAGACGGAACCCCCTCAGAGAACCTTTTGGTCACTTCTGAACTCAAAATCGTATGGCAAGAGTACTACGAATTGGAGCCAGAAGCGTGTGCTCGGGCTCTCTCCGCCCTGTCGATCGAGGAGCCGTCAAGACCAAGATGCCTTGCTCCATCGACCACGGACAATGCTGCACAAGAAACGCATCTGGGTCCAGCTGCGACACCAGATAAAATCTTAGATGACATAGACTTGAGCCTGTATAGCCTGGCGGACGAGCAGTGGAATCTCTCGTCCATTCACGTTGAGACGGTTTTACACATCAGTCTACCTTCGACATGTCCGGCGTACGAGTCCTGCGCCCCTCTTCAGCAGAGCATCTTGCATGGCGACGATCCAAACTTTATGCCCTTTCTCCCATACGCCGACGAACCAACTTTCGACGGTGAAGACCATGCACTCGAGTACAAGGCGCTCGCCTGGCAAGAAAGTTACCGCGATCCAGATAGTGAGTCTCGACGCCGTTTTTTCAACCTGCAGATAGCTCACGAAGTATGCAGCATTAGAAATTGTACTGGAAACTGCACGCAGGTTACATTCAACGCATGAGTTGTCTCCCGCGCAGATCGACGACACCAACGTGCTCCCGCTCACTTTGCGAACGACGTCGGCATGTGGTGCGCTTTGGGCAGGACAACATAGGTACTGAACGTGCTCTGTGCAAATGTAAAGGCTGACCTATGTTTAGTGATCCCATCGTGTGGCCTGGCTCGTCACGATCGTCGTGTGCGCTGCCGGACATTCCTCCGCCCCGTGCAGAAGATTTACGGGGCCGCCTTCAAGATTACCTCACGCTGTGGTGTCCACGGCCCGATTGTCTCCAAGCACACTGCTTCTCCCATAGTAAACGCGTACATGACATGAATGGTGCCCTTGACTGACCGTACATCGCAGACAATGTGGAACAGTTCGATCTGTCAGCGGGGGTATCCGCGACTCCATTCCGGTGTTTACCAGCTACAAGCGCATGCGGGAACAACTGTACCGTAGAACATGCATCAGCTTCTGAGGTAGGTGCTTACACAAGCTTGAATTATCTATCCGTTGCTGACGCGCGTACAGGACGACGTAAGTTGGAGCAATCAAGACATCGACGACTTGAGGTTGATCTCCCAACTCGGTGAACCAATGTCATCCTGCGATCTAGCCAGTTTGTGTCACAAACCGTGTTACGAGGTTCGCTTCTTTCCTACCCTCAGAGAACTACCCATAAACGCGTTCTAGATTGCTCTTATATGCAAGCGGCACGACGACTTTTACGTCCCGCCGAAGCGACCGCGGGGCCGACCGAGGTTAAACGTCGTCAAAAAGCACCCTTTCGGTATGTATAATCGCTGCACAGAGCCAGTAAAATGCTTATTAACTACTCAATCAGGCTCGGAGAGAGCTCCCAATTTCGTTCCGTGGGTTCTCGTAAGGCATCGGTGACGAGTGTCCGGATACTCACGAAGTCTCAGGAAAGAGCCGTGCGCTCATCGCGGACCTTGCGGGCAGAGCTCAGACTGCGCCTGTTTCCTCAACAAGGCACACTGCTCACGAAACTGCCGCTGCGCGCGCGACTGTAAGCTGTCCGGAAACGCCCTACAACCGTGATGCTCACCATATGCGTTACCGCGTAGGCTCTAGAAGATGGCCAGGATGCAAATGCTCGCTCTATGGGCGTCCGTCGAAGAGCAAGGCTCCCCAAACATGCTCGGGCAAACATTGTCCGTGTTGGATCACGAATCGCGAGTGCGATCCCGACGTGTGCTTGTCGTGTCACTCTACCTGTCGAAACACGCAACTGCAGAAAGGAATGCATAAGGCGAGTTACCTGCGTGATGAGTACGCTGTTATCTCTAACCGACGAGATGTTGCCACTTGCAGGCTACTGAGGTCAAGATGGGGAAGTTCGGGTTCGGGCTCTTCCTCACCGAGGAAGCAAAAAAAGGAGACCTCATCACGGGTGAGCTGCACTTCGTTCGCTTCCAATTTCCTACACTGACGGATTCTCATCTGATAGAATACCTCGGGGAGCTCATATATGAGCCGACATTCCTTTGTCGCGAGTGCGCAACACGTATCTTCTCTGCCCCCCTCTCAATCTAACTTTGATCTGTCGCTACATCTAGCCAGGTCACGTCGCACATCGGCCGCAGCTATGTGTTCGCCCTGAACAAACAAATGTCCGTGGACGCCTTTCCGGCCGGAAATCAAGCGCGTTTCATCAACCACACGCCGTCGGAGAACGCGAACGTGGCGGTTTCTAGTGCGTCACCTTAAAATGCGGCTTATTCGTGTCGTCTAATACTGATGAGGTATGGTCTTGCGTAGTACTCCTTGTCCATGGGGAACAACGGATCGGAGTGTTTGCGAGTGAGTCGTCCTCGCTACACGTTCTCTCTCAGAGCGCGGGTCAACTGACTCGCATTTGATTTGTCAGAGACAGATCTGGACTCGGGCAGCGAGCTGTATATGGACTATGGCCCGAAGTACATAATTTTGGAACTTAAGAAATGAGTATTTAGAAAGTTGGCTCACCGCCGCCGCCACGACACGCTTTGGATCCTTCCAAGAACAGTTTCAATATGTATGGCACGACACTACAGAGCTTGTGATGAGGGACAACCCGGCATCGTAACGCAGTTGAACGCGAATCCCCTCAATCGTACTTCGAGTCGGAGGACAAGAGTCCTATGAGGTCCGCAATGCTTGGCGCCAAATTTGGGTAGCGGCTGGTATAACCCTTCAGTATCCCTCTTAGCTCAGTTGGTAGAGCGCGTCACTAGTACGATTACATCGTGTAATGACGAGGTCAGTCGTTCAAATCGGCTAGCGGGAACTTTTTGCTGGTCTGTTACTTGCCTCCCACATGGCTCGCGGTACGTACGAGGTGCAGGCTCTCTGGAGACTGAGCTCCTCGAAACACAGACAAAATCCTTGTTCGCATCCGCGATTCGTGCCAGGATGTCTTGTACAAACACAACGCATATCTTCTTCATCGTAGCCTACAAACGTTCTCATGCTGTACAGACTACAACCAGTCGCCCTATATACTTGTGGACACATTTCGCGTTTGCCCTGATACCCTCACTTGCGCGAAACGGTGGCAGAGATGAGACCACTATCCCGGGCGTAACACGTTAGTGGACAGGCGGGTGAGAAAATATATGTGGGACATACCTGGGCGCGGATAGGGGAAGGAAGACCTCCGCCTTCGGGCTGGGCAGAACGAATGTCTATTAGTACAGGCAAACGAAGCTCGCGAAAATGACGTACGGAGACATGTTGTCGATGCCGATGTACTTCATGTCGACAGGGACGTAGTGCTTGTTGGGAAGCTTGTACGTCACGCTGAGGACGTGCTGCTGCTCGGTGATGATCCGCTGCGCCATCTTGTACAGCGTCGCCTGCACGCTCGCGCTCTCGTCCAGCGCGAACACCTCGAGCGTGATGTCCCGCGCAACCGCTGCGACAGCGTCGCCGTCCCACGCGGTGCCCTTCGCCTGCTCCGCCGAGGGCGCGAAGTCGAACACCTTGCCCTCGCCGTCGGCGGGCGCGGGGATCGGAAGCGGAGCGTACTTGTAGGTGAGGTCGATCGAGGTCGAGAAGATGCGGTCGTCGACCTCGCCAAGCGTCGTGTACTCGTCGCGCACGAACGACTCGAACGCGGAGCCGGTCGTCTTCAGCACGAGCAGCCCGCGCACGCCCGATGTTACGTGCGCGACGATCTTGTCCTTGCCCGCAGTCGCGTCGATCTGTGCGTGGCCGCTCCGTCAGCTTATGAGAGTGAAAGCCGATAGAGTACAAGGGCGCACCTCAGCCTCGACCACGCGGGTGTCCTCTCCATCGCGGTAGAACGCGTGCGAGTGCGGCTTCGGGGTCTGGCCCTCGCCCTGCGCGATCGGGATGCGCTGCCACCGGAGCTGCTCGATCGTGATGAATGCCTTCTTCAGGTGCGCATACTTGGAGACGAGGTGTGTGCCGAGGTGGAGCGCGAACCGCTCTGGGTGGAGGACGTGAGGGGAGGTCTTGGCGAGGTCTGGTGAGACAGGGGCGGGTCAGGGCGGACGATGCTGCCCATCGAAGAGCATTACGCACAGTAGGTGATGTTTTTGACTGCGGGGGCGCGAGAAGGGTTAGATCTGCTGTGTTAGGTGCTCAGTGTGGAGAGACTCACTCGAATCCGTTGCGACCACCACAGTGTTGTCTGCCTTGGTGTAGCTTGTGCCATCGATCATCCTCAGCATTGTCGGGTATGAGATCTCGAGTGCATACGGACTGACCTGGTCTCGATGTCACCCTCTACGAGCGCGGTAACGTTGTACTCGACAACGTTGTGCCATGCGCCATCCCGGACGACGCGGAAGACGCGGACCTTGTCCTTGCCGTAGCGGGCGTGCGAGAGATAAGAGATTTCGGACATCGTTCTTGACTGCGAGTTGCAAGTGAGGTAGCCGAGCTTGTGCAGCAGAGTCGACTGCGAGATGCTGGTATAAGAGAGACGATGCCGGTTTTGCGCAGGTGATAACGCGTAGAGTCCCGAGCTCGAGAGGGAGCCTCGATCGTCCGAGGCAGGCTTATCTTATCTTCTCCATTACCACACTGCCTCGGCAAAGCGACTCCAGGTCTTCGAAGAGAGCAGCGAGGGCTAGGGCCCCCCACCGTAGCGGTATGCCGCCCGTCAAGGCGGCCGTAATTCTTGACGGGCGTCACGGCTTTCCGTTTCCCACGGCCCCGTCATGCACTCCGTCACGTTTGTTTACGTGTATGAATTATGCGTCATTTTACGCCCGGATCCGCGTCTTTACGCCCGGCATTCTACCTAATCAAGCGACTTCGAGCCAACTTCCACACATGCCCCCTTGAAGCCCCAATACTATTCGATGGCTCTTAAGGGAGATACCAAATGTCTTGCAAAGGATAATTGTGAATGGTGTCCATGACTTGGGGTCCATACCTGGTCCATACACAGCGGCGACGAAGGGCGCTAAGGTGACGTCGGCTCAGCGCTTGGGCGGCACTTGTTACTACACTTAAGCTTGCGGACGCACGGGTTAATAGCTGCTGCCTCAATTGTCAACCTGGTTCTTACTTGTTCAATCACTCACACCTTGTGTACAAAGGGGCCTCAGAGAGCACATGCCTTTTTTTCACTAATTTTTCATTCAGTAATCTATCGACTTGGTACCATTGGCGGTGCATTCCACACTAGATCCATCAGCAAAATCCCAAAACGCTCGCGAGCGTGAGCTTGTGCAAT
>MNAD01001604.1:0-117064 GCA_001895945.1 Trametes pubescens
GAGTGAAGCAAGGTCTACGACATGAGAAGTTCAAGTTTATGCCACGTTCGGACTGCATTCGCAAGTAGTAAAATTCTGAGGCGCACATTACTTGGGCATGGTTCTCAGACGACCTGCTCTGATATCGAATCCATACCGGGGCCATTGAAGCTGCACATGCGTCATGGGTGGTGCTGCGGTAGCATCGACCCATATACTTATAGTACTCGCCATGAGTCCCCCCGAAATCCTTCTCCCTAGGTTCTTCGGGATTGTCTGCCCCAACCTCACCATTAACAGCACTCATCCGACATCGTGAACTGAGACGATGAACCTCGATGCTTCCGTGCCGATCTCGCTCAGGCCAGACACCCCCGCGAACGATCCCTCTCCCGACGCTTCGACAGGCCCGATCGACATCCGCAACAAGGAGCTCTGGTTTGACGACGGTAACATCGTCCTTCTCACCGGAGACGGTACGGCTGAGAGCGAGCCGACCGCCGCGTTCCGACTGTACAAGGGCGTCCTCGCGCGAGCCTCCCCCGTGTTCGGCGACCTCTTCGCCTCTGCGCCGCCCGACGACGCCGAGGGCGAGTCCTTCGACGACTGCCCCGCCGTACGTCTCACCGACTCACCTCTCGAGCTCGGACATTTCCTCCGCGTCCTGTTCCAAGCTGGCACCACGTACGTGTACCGTCCTCCTTGTCCTTATCATCAGCGCGCGAATTCTCACGGGCCCGCGCATACAGACCCTTGCGCCTGGAGTTCGCCCGCCAACGCTATCCCTTCGCGAAGCTCGCCGCGATCGCCCGCATCGCACACAAATACCAGGCGGACACCGTCGCCACGGACGCGCTCGACCGCATCGAGCAGTTCTTCCTCCCGCGCACGAAGCACTGGGTCAACTTTGTGCACCCATGGGACGAGTGCCTCGCCAAGGCGCAGGTTCGGTACGCACTTACCCTCGCGCCCGAGGACGCAGTGCAGGCTGTGAACCTCGCGCACCTCTTCGACAAGCCGCTCATGCTTCCCCTTGCGCTGTACATGTGCTGTCTCTTGGGCCCGCTGAAGCTGCGGAATGGGGTGCAACGGGAGGATGGTGCACTAGAGAAGCTGTCGGACGAGGACTTCGTTCGCTGCATGGACGCCATCCCGGTCATGACGAGGGAACACTGCAGCCACCTCCAGCGCATTCTCGACCATGCCAATGGGGTCCAGCCAGAGGGCTGCTCTAACCCGGAGAAGTGCGCCGAGGGTGCGAAGAAGGGCGTACAAGCTGTTGGACGATGCCCGCTCTCCTTGACGCATCTCTTTCTTCGCGCGGACAAAAGAGCTGGACCACACACGTATTATTCTAGAGTTGATGATTACTTGTCTTGGGCCTGCGCCGAATGTCGTAAACAGCACCTGGAAACCTCGACCCGGATGTGCCACGAGGCCTGGCGACACCTGCCGCAGTGGCTGGGCTTGAAAAGCCTCCATGGATGGCCAAATATGGACTCGGAGGTACCCGCCAATTTCCTCACGTTCTTTGGACAGCTTGGTGTCCGTCGACTCTCTTATGTGTAACTTACGCAACGGACCGTTTGCATACCTGGGTAGCGTTAGCGGTAGCTTGTAAGACACGTAGATCTCGGGCCAAACATATCTCGTCATATTGTACAAAATCCGACATTACCATGGATCCTAAAATTGGCCACACCGATGCGTAATTTGTTCACCGCTACACTGCATGCCGTCAAAGACCCTCTGTGAAGCGGCTGTCAGAAGCAGCCGGAGGAGCAGCAGCGGGCTCTGGCTCACTGGACCCCGGCGCCACGCCCGCGCCCGTGTCGTCCTCGGTGGGCGCGACGTGCGGCGCCCGGCCCTCCGGCGCCTTCTCCTGCTGCCGCTTGCTCGGACGACGCGAGACCGTCGCGCCTTCTCCAGTCGCGGCGGGCTTCTTATCGGCCTGTGGAAACGCGAAACGTGAGCGAAAGATCAACGAGCGCGGAGGGGAAAGTGCCTACAGGGTACCCGTGCGCGCCGTACTCAGCGTCGCGTGCCCCGGTGTGCGAGTACTCCGGCGGGCCCACATCCTCGTCCGCGCCATCGCGCGCCTCTTCGAACACCGCGTCGTCCTCCTCGTCCTGTTCCTCCTCGACGCTCGAGCCCTCGTCCTCGGTCTCATCGGCACCTTCCTCGTCGCTCGTGTATCCCACCGCCCTCACGGCGGCGGCGACCGGTCCGCTGCGCTCCATCTGCTCGCTTGCAACGAGATACCGCGCGCAGAGCATGCGGATATCGTTCCACCACTCCATCATGTCGTCGCGGGAGCGAGCGCGGAAAGCCCACGCGCGACCGCTGGATCCGCCCCGTCCTGTGAGCGAGTTCTTCAACACGCGCAGCGAGCCGGTGTGAGTGCTGCCTGTGCCGTCCTTGCGCTCCTCAATATGGAACTTATGGCTCTTCGCGTTCGGTGCCGACGGAGGGCCGAGTGTGCACAGCGGGAGGAACAGACTGAACTGCGGGCGGTCTGCGATCGCGGGGTCCGAAGACGCGTACTCGTGCAGGAAACCAGCGGCGGTGAGGACATAGTACGACTCGCGGTACGTGCGTGTGTACCGCTTCTTCCGCTCGAGCAGACCGGTGTGAACGGGGATCACGCTGGGGTCGTCCTTGCTCGGGTACGTGATGTGCTCCGGGTTGCGCAGGGGCGTCTCGGGGTCGACGAGGTGATCTTCACGGGCTGCGAAAGAGATCCATTCTCGGTCAGGGGGTAGCGCTGACATGTCGCGTTCAAGGTTGCCCCAGAGATCGCGGACCGCGTTGTCCATGCGCGTCCGCCATTCGGCGAAGGTCGCCCAGGCAGATTGAAGCGCCTGAATGAGCGATGCCTCGAACATCGCGGAGGACGCCTGGGTGAGTAGCAGCGACTTCTGAAGGGCGTTCTCCGTGTGGACCTGCTTAGTGAGCTGACGTGCGACAGCCTGGTTGGCGACATAAGGGTCCGTCCTAGCAGTCACGTTCAAGGGGGTATTCTTCAGGATGGAGATGTTCGTTCCGAGGTCGCCGATGAGTTTGCCTGACAGTTCACGCTCTTTAGCGACGGCGGTTGCCAATTTGCCCGTATCGTTTTGGATGTTCTACGTAGCGTGCTCGTATCGCTGTGTTTCTAAGTAGTACAGAAAGAGAGAAACACACCTTAATATGGGCCTTAATCTCAACGCGGAGCTTCTGGAGATGTTGTACGATTGAACCATCTACGGTACGTCCAAGATTGGCGTGTTGATCAGCGATGGCACGCGTCTTATCGCGAATTCCGTAGAAGATGTCCTAAGTAACGTTCCGGCGAGTCAGAGAACACAAGGATGCGAAGATGACGCGTCGCAGCAGACCTGAAGACCGCCTTCTCCCAGGAACTGGTTCCCCGACCGGAATGGGACCTGGATGACGGCGCCGAGCTTGGTCATCTCCCTCGCGACATTGTTCTCAATGTCTGCAATGCCTTCGAAGTAGGCGATGAGCTGCTTGACGATAGCTTTCCATGCTGTGAAACGTTCGATAAGAATGTCGGAAGGACGAAGGTCGTGGGGTTGGATGTTCTTCTTGATGAGCGACTGGCTGCGGGAGACAGTTGAGCCGTGCCTGCTGCCGGCGCGGGAGAGAGAGGTTGCGCGGGAGATGGAGACGGTTTCGTTCATGGCGGTGGAGGGGAAAGATGTGAGGGGGGACAGGGCGAGGAGGAGCAACTTTAGGCGAAACCGACGCGCGGAGAATCGAACAGCAGCCGCCTGACGTCATAGCTAATCCTATTAGGGAAACTCTCCTAAAACATACGGCAGTCGCGAGCAAGACGCTCACAACATTCTCACAGCGATTGGAAACCTAAAATTACCATTGGAGATGACTATTCGCATCTTTCCCTTCGAGCTGGGGTTTTTGGCGGTACGTTTGATGTCCCTACTGTGTACGTTACATGCAGTCAGTGCCGACTCGATGCATAGCCTTGTAAGAGGACTCGGATGTACTTACTGTCGGAGCGACCCGCGGTTACATATGCATTGCATCTGGCCGCGTACTTGATGTGCTAGGGTGGGCTCATGCAAGCGTGTTGGCCGGAGAGACTCGGAAGTTTCCTTGCTCGCCGAGAGACTCAGAGGAGGACGACCGACACTAGCGAGCGTCGTAGTGGCAGGCGAAACCGGTTGACCGGCCCGGGGAGCGTTATTTGTTTGCCCATCCTTCCCCTTTCGGACCAGCCAAGTTCATCATGGCATTGGTGGAGTCGACGTCGACGACCGTCGACTTGAACTGTGTTCAGAGGCTCTCCAGCAGAATGGGCCCCAAGCTTGCCAATCGCCGCGAACGCCAAGTACGATGAGAAAGTTTACCAATAGTAGATGAACAACACCGCACATAGGACAGAAGAAATCAGGTATCCCAGCCGGATTCGTCGCACGGAAGGGACGTCTTGATTTTTGCTGCATCATCATCCGCAGAGTCTCAATCTTAGCCACGTTCACTTTAGCGCGCTGACAATGGTCTTCAAGTCTCTAGCCTCGTATAAAGTTTCCGCCGTCTCGGTTCTATTGTTCCCTGCTACCTCTTCGCTTTCTACGTTGTGCAGCCGCCAAGCATCGCCGTGCCGGACTCAGCAGCAGCAGCCACCACCTCGTCCTATGCATCCCTGTTTCCCTTGGAGAAGTTCCAAGCCTGAGGACGGAGAGAAACCGTGTTCAGATGAGGGAAACCATACGCGCTTTGTCGTCGACGTAGCCACACGACCGTCGTCCGGGTTCCGAAGTACGAAGGAGCTCGCTATGGTGTTCCGGGACGCGATCAAAGGTGTGTATGCCTTTTCGGCTATGTAATCTCCCAGTGTCACGGCTGGTCTTGACATGGGATGTACACAGGCCACCGGCTGGCGCTGGAACGCGGGGGCATACTCCAAAAGGACGTCAGTAGCGGCAACGTCCTCATCATCGAGGACCCACAACAGCGCCTTCCCCCCAAGGGAGTCCTGCACGATTACGACTGCACTTATATGATGCTAGACAATACTGGTGATGGTTCCAACCCAGAGCCTTCCGAGCAGCCATCCCTTCCTCCGCTCGGCCTTGTAGACACCTTCGAGGGTGCTGCATACGAGTTGGCGAAACACAGAGAACGTACAGTGGGTATTTTCATTGACTAACATAAATCATCTCCTAATCACTCTTCGTTACAGAGGACGCCCTACTTTATGGCTCTCGAGTTGGTGAATCCCTGCGTTCAACCGCCGGCCGTTCACGAATCTCATCACGACCTTGAATCATTCTTTTGGGTGTTCCTTTGGATCATCCTCCGCACTACCGACTACCAGCACGAATGCGGCAAGCTGGCATACGACTATACCTTCAAATGCCCGCTCGACTCCAACGTATGCGCGATCACGGGCAGGAGAGGGTGGCTCTGGCGGATAGATGATTTGGAGTCGGCGGTCCTCGATATCCACCACAACCCTCCGCTCACAGCCCTTCTGCACGCCTTCCATGCACTGGTCAACAACGGCGCGCGGGGGAAGAAACACGAACGTGTCCCGCTCACTTATGACGGCGTCCTCCACGTATTCGACACCTCGATCGAGCAGGAGGATTGGCCGCGAGACGACAAGGCGCTCATATTTGACGGGCCCGACATGCGGACGATTTTTACTCTGACTACAGGTTATTCTGACTACAGGCGAATCCCCGAAAGTGGCGATGGGTGGAGCACGAAACGCCCCCTCGAAGACGACGGCGTCCAAAGTGACTCTGACACCGAGTCGGCCCAGGAGTCAACGACTCGGAAGCGTCCAAAGCGAATCCCCGCTTAACTCCCCTACCGACTTGGCCGTCCCGGGTGGAGGAAAGGAGCGCAGAAATTGCGCACCCGTGGCTCGTATGGCTCGAGCATGTCTTCTAGGAACAGGGACGGCGGGTGAGGAAAGACATCGCTCCGCACTCCGAGGATGCGATCAGGAGAGTGCGATGATGTTTCTGAGGCGGCTCCCCTTGCTATGGAATTTAGACCACGTTGTGTTGCTGAATATTATCCTCATGATTTGTACATATATACCACTATGTCACCTCGCGGCGCCGGGGCACTATTGTTAACTGCAGCAACAGTGAGTCGAAGGCGACGCGAACACGCACTGAACACTCGCCAACTATCACGATGCACCGAGTCCTTAACCTGCCATCCATCGCTCTTGAGACTGCTCGAGAATATCAGTAGACGTCATGGTCGCGCGTCCAAAATGTAAATGACCTTGCAACACCTGTTCGCCGGGTCCAAACTCCTGCATTGGTATCAGTTCGGCCGCCACTATATCCTGATCCCCGCGCCGCACACGGAACGGCCGCCAGGGGGTGTCCAGTTCCAAAGCGGCACAAGGAAGCAGACGTGCTCCACCGATGGCGCAACGGAGTGCGCGAACACGTTCGCTGCCGATGCGATCGTGCCCGAGGCAATAGCGAACTGCGCTTGGCGCCGAATCTGCTCCTCCCTCTCCACCCGCCCATATGAGTTTTCGTAATCGAATGTTGCTACGTGAGGAAAGTTCTTGAAGTCCAGGTGCCGCATCAGTATTCGAAGACAGGCAAGCCTACCTAGCGCGTGAGCGATTTGTGCCTGAAATCCAAGTTTGGTCTCAGCTATACACCTCACCAACGGACGGCTCACCCCCGTAGCGATGAGCACGCATGATGTTTAGACGCGAGTCAGTGCTTCCAATATGTCGAAACTGCTCGTCGTCCCAGGCGTCGGCACAGAACTCCAGTTCGAGGGGGTCAGATTCGGCGTATCGGATCTCCACAAGATGCGTAGCATGACAGGGAACAGGGGGGCGGATGTCCACTTGACCTCGGCATTGTCCATCTCCCGCTTGAATGTGCGGTGGTTCTTGTGATATCGCGGCCAGCAACGCAGCATCAGGCGCTCTAGGTGCCGACGCGAGACCAGGGGCAGTATACCTCCCCAAGAACCAGACCGGGGTCGCCGTCATCGTCGATGTGCGTGTTATGGGCGACTCATTGCAACTCACCGGACGTGAGGCCGTATCGATTGAGGTAGAAATGTAGGGTTCTCCGATCGGTCCAACGTGAAGGATTGGATAAAACAGTCTCCAAACAGAGTGGACATGCATGCCTCCCAGACCCATTTGCAGGTCAAGGAAAGCAAGCGCAGCTGGCGTCCGGGACGCAGGATCGCGAACAACTGAAACAGGACTTCTGCATCTAGGCGTCGCAAGCCTCCCTGATATGGACGATCGGTAATGCAAGCTCACGATGTAAACGAGAAACTCACCGCAGGTGTCGTGATCGCTGGTAACATGCACGATGGGAGCAAGGAATAGCCTCCAGGGAGAGTATCTGCAGAGATCGCGGTGGTCGCTGTGGCCGATATCGTCGAGAGCCTGAGAGCCCGAGGCTGGTGCGCAGCAGTCTAAGACGGAACTGGATCAGTACTACCGATGAGCCCTCCGACCAAAGGGCCGGCATGAACCCCCAAGAATCGCCAGTAGCTACCACCGAGCAATGTCGGTTGTAGCGCAACGAGAGGATGTCAGCGGCATGTACCGATATCACGAAAAGCCATTCGATCTGTGAAGCGGGCCGATTGCTTCGCACTCAAACCGTAAGTTCTCTGGTCGGGAGGCCGCTGAAGATTTTCTGGTGTCGGTACTGTACAACACGAAATACACCTGCGCGTTTACTTCGCTGCTTACGCTTCCTGCTATAGGCGGTCAGACCCGTCCAGCTGGAGCGCTATGAGGCAGAGAACACGTACCTCGTTACACTCATTGGCCCCTTGGTCGTTCGAGATCCTCCGGTCCGAAGCTGTCTGGGAGAAGCTCCCCGATGTTTGTCTCCTTGACACCACCATTCGAAAGCCCCTCCGCGAGACGCTTCTCGTAGTCGGCGGCGATGAGGAGGATCGGCATGTTCGGTGCGCAAAACTCCCTGATCACCTGGCGACACATGCCGCATGGCGAGATCGCGGATGCGACGTCGCTGCAGCAATATTAGCGAGATAAGGATGAAAACCCGACAAATAGCTTACGTGACGACGGCCAGGGCGGTAAAAGAGCGGACACCTTCGCTCTGAAAGACATAAGGCGACGGCATGGAGTGGAAAAGTGCAGTGGTAACATACCACTGCCTTCACAAATGCGGTCCGCTCAGCACAGATCGTGCCACCTAGGCCTGATTAGTACTCGAACTCGTGATGAAGCGTGGACGGTCACTCACCATATGAAGCATTCTCGATGTTGGCACCTTTGATTACCTCACCGGTAGTGGTGAGCAGCGCTGCGCCGACGCGGAAGTTCGAGTATCTGCAGTACGCGAACTCCCTCGCTGCGGGTCGGCGGCGAGGTGAGCAATGGAGAGATAACGATGGCGAAGAGGCGATTAGTGAGAATTTTAACACACAGCAATTCTCATACCTTCAAACGCAGCTTTTACCAGACGCTCCAGCTCGTTGGGCTGTATGGACCAAGTAGAAGCGGACATGGTAGTGGGAGCTAAGCGACGACGAGGTGCTTGCGGCAGCTCTCAGGAACTCTGTGCTGCGGCAGTGTGCGGCCCGCAGAAATCAACCTAGATAGGCAAGTGTCGTGGTTGGAGGAGTTGACATGGCTTTCACAATCGTCTTTCCGCCCTCCACAATCATTTAGGCAGATTTCAAGGATATGAGATACTTCTATATGCATTATCCTCTAGTAATAACTCCAAATGAATCTCGCCGGAGCAGCTTTGAACGAGAAGGCTGCAAAAGTGCAAAGTAGCCCTAACCCGAGGCGTGCAAAGAGTTAGCGCCGACACCGGCCGGGGCCGGGACAAGCCGAAGCGTGAGGAAATTGGCGGTCGGGCGAGCTCGTCACCGTCTCGCCCGACGTCCTCCTCACTCCCAACAGCGACCATCACCCCTCCCCCGTCGTCCACGCGCCCTCCTCATCATGGTGCGCCCTCTTTCTGCCCGCCTGGCGCAGGCCCTTCGCCCTCGCCGCCTTCCCCAGTCCACCCCGCGCGCGCGCCAGCAGCAGCGCTTCGCGTCGTCGACTCCCAGCACGGAGGAGCTGCAGAAAAAGGCGACGGAGACGCTTGCCACCGTGCAGAAGGGTCTTGGCCAGGCCCTTGAAGCCGGCAAGAAGTTCCTCGGCCCCGTAGGAGAGAAGGCAGGCAACTTGCTCGGAGGTACGTCGAATTTTCCTGCGCGTATAGTCGCATGTTCGTGCGCGTTTGCGTTTGCGACGCGCGTCGCGTGTGTCAAGGCGTCGTTGGTCTGATATACGTGCTCACGCTTGATCTTTGTGCAGCGTACCGGGAACCGCTACAGTACAACTTCGCGGTCTTCCGCGAGGTCCTCAAGCAGGTCTACGTCGCGGAGCGTCTCCAGCCCCCTCCCATTTCTGCCTTCTCTTCTGTCTACTCTTCCCTCTGGTCTCGTGCAAGCAACGTCCAGTACTGGCGCGAGCTCGCCCGGTCAGGCGACTTGACCAGGGTTGGCATTTACGCGGTTGAGGCGTACGGTATCTTCAAGGTGTGTAATCTCGCCCTCCGAACGAGGCGTGTCCCTGACACACTGCTCTAGATTGGCGAGATCATCGGACGTAGAAGCCTGGTTGGCTACAATGTCCAATAGATTGATCTCCTTACTCCGAGTTGTAAATTCGCCTTAATTTGCTTTCGCTCCTTGACGCTTTCGTCTCGTGCGAGACACATGCCAAATTGCGGTTGAACCAGCCGAGCATCCATTTTGTGCAATGCAGCGGTGAATCAAGTCAATGCAAGACGAATACTGAGAGCTCGTCGTTCTCCCCGCATCCTCCCGCCTCCTACCTCTTTGCACTCGCCACCCGAGCGCTGAGCGCCCGCCTCCTCTGCACAAATGATGTGCCATCTTTTGAGTTGTGAGTCCCCGCGTGAAAGTGTATGTTAGATAGTTGGCACACCGGCACACCAAGATTGAAAGCATCCATAGCATCTTCATACGCGTTACATTTGTGATACATCACGTCATGTTCCTTCTCCTGCATCTCCTCCGCTCTGTCCACTAGTCGTCGTAAATGATACTGACCAAAAGTATTAGTACACGTCATAGACCTGCGGCACAATGGAAGGACACATACGAATACCCATGCAACAAAGGTTCAGGCCAGCCAGCATGCAATGTTTCGACTGTGCAGTCGCCGCCGTTGCGCAGCACTCGATACGCACGCCACTGCTGCGGCGCCCCCCACAAGGGCACGAGGATACAAATGCACTCCAACGAGGGCGCCAGGACACTCGCGAATACGTTCGCGGCGGACTGCGCGGCGTCCAACGTGATATCCAGCTGCGCTTCGCGTTGAAGCTGCTCCTCGGGGGAATACCGTCCACTCTCACCGCGATCCAACACCGTGACGCCCGGAAAGCTTTGGAAATCCAGATGCAACATGAGCAGCCGCAGGTTCGTGAGCCCGCGAAGAGCAGCGGCGATTTCTGTCTGTAGGCGCGGTCAGTCCTGCTGCACGCACCGCGTGTGGTTGGCGAGAGCGGACACTCACCACTGGGGCGTCGACGTCGCCTGCGTTCCGATAGCGATGAATTCGAAGGACAGTGAGGTGCGGGTACGAGTCCCCGATGTGTCGGAAGACTTGGCTGTCCGATACGTCGGCGTAGAACTCCAACTCGAGGCGAGTCAGATTTGGCGTATTGGTTTTGCTCAGTATTCGTAACATCTCCGAAGAAGACAGGAGGGGAGAAGTCCAGTGGACTTGGGCGTCGTCCATGTGCGTCTTGAAGTGACAGTGATGTTTGTAGTAGCGAGGCCAGCAGCGCAGAGACAGGCGATCCAGACACAGTGGAAGATGTGCATACAGCTGGTCGTCGGGATGCGGGTGCGTAACAGTCAGTTGCTCGAGGCTGTACCACGCGTGCGAGGCCCGGAGGGACGGCGGCCATATAGGCTGGGGCTCGCTGCCCGCAGGTTGGGCGAGGTAGAGGGTCAGATAGCGTAGACGTGGCATCTTGCTGAGCGCCATGACGAGAGGGGGAGCATTCTCGTACGTGGGATATTCTCCGTTAAGGTACACCTGGGTCAGTGCGGGCCAATCCCATGTATGCATGCAGTGAAGAGGGGCAGCCTCGCCGGGGAGAATCAGATCGACTAAGGAGGTGTGGGCGCGCTCGAGGATCAATAGCACCTCACGCCGGTCAAGATCAGTTGTACGCGGCGGGATGTACATGCTCGGTGCGGAGAAGCGGAACGTCTGCAAAGGAATGACCGAGGGAAGAGAGACTTCTTGCGGGAGCTCTTCGTCTCGGTGACACATGGGCCCGTTGCTGAAGTAGAAATGGCGTATGTGGGGAGTGGATAAAATCGCCTCGAGGATATACCACGGCACGCCATCGCGCGTAGTTGCATCTCGATACCAGAGCCCGTTGGGTATCTGAACACTAACAGCGCGCAGGTTGGACATCGAAAGCAAGGCGTGCTTGACGAACTGACCCAAACTCCGTGCCAGCGCTCGGAGACGCGCAAGCTCGGTCAACCAAGCCGGTGGGGAATCGGGGCCGAAGTACTCTGGTATGAGGTCGGGACGTGCAAACGAGCCTTCGAATATCAGAGTGCTTGACTGTAATTCAGGACTTTGCAAGCTATCGGTAGCAAGCCAGATTACGCACCGAACATAAGGCCATATTGCCTGAGGGAGGAAAACCGGGGTCTCCGATTTGTCGAACGCATACGACCAAACGACGCAGTCGCGAAACAGGATCGGCATACACGCGTCCCGAATCCATTTGCAGGTCAAGGAAAGAGGTCGTAATTCATGATTGGGACGCAGGAGTTCTAATACCTCGAGAAGGACGTCGGGATGAAGGTGCCGAAGACTTCCCTGGAGACACGCAATGCGACCGGTGAACTCTGGAATTGTTGGGATCGGGGCTGATAAGCTCACAGAATAGGTGATACCACCCTGAGAGGCCATGGGGAAGAGCACACGAGGTTGCACTTAGGAAGACAGTGTAGCAAGCAGCGAGCGATAGTGGTGGAACGTCGGAGAGATACCCGTCTGAACGAGCGCCCGCCTCTGTAGGAAGCTTCAGCGGTCAGCGCTTCAGCGCTTATTAGGTCGGACTGCTGAGCTGAGCTGAGGTTGCCACTGCAGGTTGCTGCGAGTCGCGCCTGGTGTGAACTGATATCTTCCAGCTGGCCTAGTCTCGCAGACGTTGGACCCACGAATGACGCTTGACACAATAATCGATGCAGAGAGCGATGGCGGAGGCCCGCGGCGCGAGTCTTAGTGGGAGACAACCGCGCTTTTGGGTCAGATAAAGAACAGCCTCGCTCTGGAACTCCCAGTCGGAAGACAACCCGCTCTCATGTTGACGAGTAAGCAGCAGTTTGGCTGAGGCCGTGGGATGCATCTTAGGAGACATAAGGCCAGGGAAAGGATCTATTGTGGCTTTACTACAGTGACGCCGACGCCGATGAAATTTGACAAATCATGTAAGCATGAGACTGAGATATCATACAGAGTACATCGATCGCAAGGTACGACTCTACGAGCCTACTACTTCTCCTTTGGCGGGAGCTGGTGCTTGATGACCATCGCTGGGACGTGCTCTTGCAAGGCCAGTTGAACGTAAGGCTTCTCGTCCTTCGGGGCACACATCTTCACCCAGTTGGCGTGAAACCAGTTCTGCAGATGAAGCGTTAGGCACATACAACACCCTGATTTCGGAGTCGTGCTCACCAAACCGAAAACGCAACGCTTCTCCGTCGAAAACATCAAGCCTTCCAATGCGCCTGTCTTCGGGTGTGCCCCATAGATGAATTGATCCGCGAAAACTTCAACACGGACGGTGTTCGCATCCAACCCCTCGAAGTATAACGCAACCTTGTGGAGCGAGGTTTGACCCTTTTTCGGGACGACGAACTCGGGTCCAGTCACCGATCTGGTCGACTGGTCCATGTGTCTGGTAAGGTCGACGCCATAGTGGGCGGCGATTTGACGGATAATGTCGGGTGGCAGCCACGATACGCTTGAGCCTATAAGATCGCTATCCTTGAGACCTCAGTGTGGAGGGTGCTGACAGTAATCTCACCAGTATCAAGCAAGATGCGCAGACCCTCCTTCAGATCCCGGGGCGGGTGGGCGTTGGAGTTTTGGGAAACTTTGGGATCGGCACTTGGCGGGGCCGCTGGCGTGAGCGGAATGAACTTTGCTGCAGCATAACCGAGCCCGCCAAGGGAAGTGTCCTTATCGATGAGCTCTATCCCAGTGCAAGTGACGTCCCATGTTCGCCCATTAGCGAGGATGGCCTGAGGGTCTTGAACCACCTTGATCTTCGGTGAGAACTCAGGCATCGCCCCCACGCAAGGCCAGCGAGTGAACGCAAGAAACCTGATAGACAAGCGCAACATGATTGTGCGGGTCAGACCATTTCGTCGCTGCTGAACGTAAACAGGACTTACGACTCATATAAATGAAGTTGCTCGCGTTGAATGTAATGTGGAACGGCACGAAGACCGATGTATAGTGTTATCCCCGGGGTCTCCTATATATCTGGATTATCAGTTCCAATTCGGCTGAATCACTGAGGATAACGAAACAGCTGACTTCAACGGAGGGCGCATACACATGCCGTTGGATGGCATACAGAAGACTCTGAATGTGCGTCGTGGAAGCAGATAACGCGCCAAATGGTTAGTAGTGTTGTAATGTCAATTGGGGAAACCATAAGGAGCTTACGGGGTAATTGGATCCGTCCGGAAATTTCCCCTGGTCACTGAATCACCGATGAGTTAGCTGTATGTCGATCATTATTCTGATACGAGTGAAGCATACCTTTCTAAGCCGAGCCCCAGAGTCCCATGCATTACGTCTTTGTCCAACTTCTCGTTGACGGCGATCGCGAGGGCAAATACGTAAGGCAGAACGATGGGAGAAACCCATCTTGTCCGGTCCCAGTCGTAGCACTCGATATGTGTATTCAAGTGCAGCAGCGTCGACTGGCTATCGAAGCGTTCCCGCCGTGGCAAGACGAGCACTGAAATTGTTACGCAGTGATCAGCACAAACGAACATTGCGACGATAAACTCAAAGGACGTGTTCGGATTCACTCACAAGCTTGGCATCCATCGGCATACGTCAAGCGTCTCGCCAATTTCTTGTCTTCACCGCGGGCAGCACTGTATCCGTGATGGAAGATTTTGCTATGTATTGGATGCGCCTTCCATGACAGTGGGGCCGGGCGGCAGCTACCACTAGCCATCAGCTCTTGACAGTCGCTCCCGAATACCCAGCTACCATAGGAGGTGATCAGCACTGCGGCAATACTCCCAGTATTAAACTGGTCGGTAAGAACAAACTCACCTCAGACTCGAGCCCGTGTCGATATGCAAGTGGAAGGGCGGAAGGCGCGGAGCCTCTGGACTCCTGCCCGGTTGATCGATTTGCTGTTGGAAAGGGTAAACTGTCAGCAGTTGAAAAGATCAGCCTTACATATAAAGGCTAAATGTACCACACGAGCGAAGTACGCGGCGTCTACATCCACACCGTATCAGAAAGGCCGTATGCAATATATGTTTGTAGACATACTATAAAGTAGCGCATCACGCGCCGGCAGCGAGTCTTCACGGGAAATCGGAGGAATAACTTGTCCCGCTGCAGGTCTGTCTGCACGTTTGTAGCCCTGTTCATAAAAACTATCGTCCCCGCCGTGCGGCACGGATACGTCGTCCTCGGTGACCTGTTCGTATAGCCAGCATGGACAGATGAATAGCGATGAGCAAGAGGCTGAAATGTCTCGATGGCGGCCACTCACGATACTGAGTGGTGCTAGCGTCGGGCTGCATAGGGGAGTCTGTATCGTCGACGTGGCAGACGATGACCCTTCGTCCAGCACTTCGGCAGCGGCAGGAGTTGAGTCGCCCTCGTTGGAGACGTGGTAGAGACTCCACGCATCTGACGAGGCCTGTTTCGCGATTACGATCAGATTCTGGCCAGTGCTGGGGTCGCGATATAGGTGATGGATACGTACACGTTCTGCAGCCCCAAGTGGATCTGGAGCTACCAGACGTAGAAGGAGAGAGAGGCCTTCGCCCGTAGGTCGCGCATTGTCGGAAGGCTGAGGACGCTTAGGCTGTTGAGCCATGATACGTAGACTGAGGGCAGTGGTCGGGGGTTGAGGAGAGGAGTAGAGGTCGAGGGTTGGTGTGCGATCGAGGAGACGACAACCGATATTTCAAGAGGACTCGGGCTCTATACTCGTTCCACCGCCGGTGGCCCAGGCGGCGGCAAAGCGCCTTACAGGCTCGCACACTGATGGTGCTAGATCTGCTCATCCTCTTGCTCATCAGATGATAACATCTCATGACGAGGTGGACAATAAGCACTGACCTGCGTGAGAGCTCCAAGTAAAGGAAGCGTTCAGCATCACGATGAGAAGGTGGATACGCAGAACTGGGTGAGAAGTCAGATAAGTTCGAGCGGCCTATACCAGCACACGCACGACCCACGAACACACCGAGAAGCAAGCCCTATCAGATAGGGCGGCATCATGCCCATGCACGCTGTAGCGAGCAGCATGGGTGCAGCACATCTGTACATCACGGTCAACATGCTCCGTATCTAAGAACCGTTCGCAACAATTGTGCAAGAACCGAACACCCACCATGTGCGAGGTACAGAAGGAACTGTTCCCATGCGCCCACAACTTGCATGGGAAAGCGGCCGTCTTCGAATGCTGCTATGCCCGCAAAGGACTCGGGAGGCTTCTGCGGCGGGCTTTAGCGGCTCATCGGCGTGCGGAAACGCATCGACGCGTGGCATCCGGCAGTGACTGCACGAACGCGATGAGTGGAATCTAGCAGGAGGCTGAACCGGTGAAAGCGCACGGGCGCCGCCGAAATTTCCGTCGGAGTAAGGCGGCTTGATCC
Source organism: Trametes pubescens (assembly GCA_001895945.1). Lineage (NCBI taxonomy): Eukaryota > Fungi > Basidiomycota > Agaricomycetes > Polyporales > Polyporaceae > Trametes > Trametes pubescens. The sequence goes on from MNAD01001604.1 coordinate 15,913, forward strand.
GAACCTAGACCGATGAGGGGGTTAGACTTGGCTAACTGGACTATGATAGAAGTTTGCGTTGAGGAACGGAAAACGGCGACGAGGCGTCAGGAAGAGGACGGTGTCTGCACACGGTGATGTCGTGGAGGTGGCGATGCCAGTTGATCACGGGCACATACTCCTCGGCTACAGCAATATTTCAGCAAAATGTGCTATACGATCTCCAAGGCTTGTGTGAATTCCTGATACTTCGCCCAATGAGCCCTGTCATGTACGTGAACGGAGGTTTAGAGAGGATGTAACGTACTCACTTACCATGTATGGACGTTTGCGCTCGCGCCGCGCCTCCCAGGCGCTCCACCGAGCGCAAGCCTGATTCAGGTCTCCAGCCAGTCATATCGCGCCCAGTCAACTCCGGAACTCGGCTCGATATAGATAGGAAACGGGCGTTACAACACTTCTCGGACACACCTCTATCCAACTAACTGCGAGTGGAGTGGTTCAGGATCATCAGACTCTGGTTCTGCGATCATGCGGCTCTAAAACCACCAAAGGCACGAATTCTGATGCCAATGCCGCATACTCGTTCGTTCCTCGACTTCGACCAATCCCTGCGTAGCACACGCCTCCCATACGCCCTCGTACTTCTCAGAGAGTGACAGGGGCTCCTCGCGCGGCTGACTGGCTAGGACCTGCGTCGCATCGCCGCCGGAAAATCCTGCGGATTGCGCGCCGTCGCGACACGGCGCGCCCACATCCGAGCTCGAGAAAGTCACCCACTCGACTCCGTGGTGGTTGCGCACGGAGTAGTCCGGCCCAGAGTGTGCGGGGCTGCAGACGAAGAGCCTCTGGAGAGGATATCCGAGCCTTGCTCTTCGCGCAGTCGCCGCGTAGAGTGAATGGAGGGCCTCCAGTGCGCATTGCGGGTTGAGAATGGAGACTACGAGGACGCGCAGGGAGGCACATGCGAGGGGAGTGGTCTGGACAAGCCAGCGCGCCAGGTCATGCAGCACACCGGCTTGGATTGGAACCCGGACGATGAGAGTCCTCAGTGCATCGGGCATAACGGTGGGTACCATAGCGGCAAACCGCAAACGAGCCGGTTGCACCCCGGCGCATGGTGATGCGCATGGTGTTTGCGCTCTCGGGTAGCCATCGTGATAGTACCTCCCGTCCTCGCTCCTCACCAACCAAGCGCCACGGTGACGGAGTGATGAAGGCCATCGCAACACGCAGATGGGGGGCGGCACGGGGCGGGCCACTGACGAGCCATAGATCGCTGTCGCTCCGGCAAATGGTGTCCACGTCCGGATTCATCAGCTCTCTTGGGATGGACGGCGCGTGGAACGAAGAGCGAGCCATAGGGAGAACAAGTTCTGACCAGTCGACGTATTGCGATCCAGCGAGGGAAAGGTTGCGTAGTCGGGGTAGAGACGCTGGAGGTGGCAATCGTTCGTTTTCCGCTTTGGCCTTCCAAAAACCTATGTCTAGCCATAGATTCTCGAGGAGGGGTGTATGGGATAGAAACTGGAGAAGAGGACGCAGGTATGTGGGTTGGGAGTTCCAAGAAATAGGGTGTGTTTTGAGCCTAAACGACCGAAGGTTGAGGCAAATGTCGGCAGGGATGAGCGGTCGATATGACACAACTAGGAGTGATTTTAGCGCAGTCGGAAAGGAGCCGTCAAAGAAGGCCCAGCCTCGGGAGAATCGACCGGAGGGATCGTGAAATGCGCCAGAACCCCCTATGATGACCGTCAAAGACTCCAGTGACCGAGCCAGCGCAGTTAAGACACTACGTAATATTTGAAGCTCCAATCGACACTTCAGCCGCAGGACAAGGCTTCGGATGCGTGGTTTCAGGCGACATAACACCTTCTTTTGCGCCCGAGACAGTTGCCCGCCGATGGTCTCTGCGTGTACTGTGAGCGGACAAGTACTTGCGCGGCCCGCGAATATCAGTGCGGATGATGAACGCGCCACTACGTCGGCCCAAAGAGATGGAAATTCTAGAGCGACCGCTCGCCACCGCCTAGAAACATGGGTCACCAAGATCAGAGAGCGATGGTCTGGCAACGGCGCAGGTGGCTCGTTCACGAGTTCGGGGAAATCGAAATCGGTATGTCGAAATGGGGCCAGGCTCGATGGGGCGCGGACGTGGTCGAAGATGCAGAAGAGAACTTCAGGTGGCAGACGATGGACTGCGGGGCCACGGGGTGTGGCCTCGTTGCTCCGCCGCCGTATCGAGACCAGGAGGTCGCAAATGGAGTTATCGACAGCAGAAAGCTGGTTGTCATCGGTTCAGATACAGACAACCAAACATATTGCGGATTTCACGTACCGTCTTCGTACTGTAAATCGCAATACCGGAAATTTGATTAGACTGGCCCAATGCCCGCCGTACGACGAGACAGACTCGCCTCATGAAGTTCAACTCTTGCTCCGCTGCCTGGATAAGTTCTTGGAGGATTTGTGGGGTCTTGAGAAAATCCATGCTGGTCGTATTGAGTCGAGCTTGGGACACTTCACTATCAGACTCGTGGCTCATCTAGATGATAATCCTATGATCAGAGGATCACGACGCTTTCCAAACCAAAAGCTAGCTCACTTCAAGTCCCGAGATGTGTTTTTGCCGGAGGTGTTTATCGCTAGAGAGGGTGGGGGTTGAGGGAGACAGGGAAGACGGTAGATGTATATATGTCTTGGCTGAGAGTCACTGCGGTAGGGACGATGAGCGCCTATCCGTACGAGGAATCTACCGCGGCACGACAAACGTGTACCGCATCACCTACCAAATCCATGACGTGATACAGCAGCACACTATGCGGTCTTGCGTCTGTGTGCTACCGACACATTCAATTACGGGGCATCAACGTAAGTGTTTCTTGACCCCACGGACTCGTTCGTTCGAGCATGGCTCGGTGAGACTCCAACAGCCCGTGAATCGTCGTAAACACTGCTGGCGAGATATATCAGTATACGACGTAGACCTGTGGCATAATGCAGGAACACGTACCTGTACCCATGCAATAAAGGCTCAAGCCGGCCGGGATGCAATGTTTCAACTATGCATTCGCCACTGGTTCGCAGCACGCGAGGCGTCTCCCACTGCTGCGGCGCCTCCGGTAAGGGCACGAGTATACAGATGTACTCAAACGAGGGCGCAAGGACGCGCGCGAATGCGTTTGCGGCGGATACGACAACGTCTAACGTGACGTCAGGAAGGACCTAGAAATCTAGATGCAACATGAGCAGTCGCAAGTTGGTGAGCCCGCGAAGAGCAGCAGCGATTTCTGTCCGTACGCACGGTCTGCCCTTACTTGCGCGCACCGAACGTAAGGTCATATTGGCTGAGTAAGAAAACTCGAGGTCCCCGATTCATCGAACACGCAGATCCCGAACGAGAACGGCATACACGCTTCTCGGATACATTTCCAGGTTAATGGAAGAGATCGTAATTCATGATTAGGGCGAAGGAGTTCAGATACTTCGAGCAGGACACCAAGGTGCATACGCCGAAGACTTCCCTATAAACAGATCATGCGACTGATGAACTGATAGTATTGTTGTGCTTCATGCTGATGAGCTCACCAAGTGGGTGATTTCGTTCTCAAGAGATACGAGATTACACTGAGGTAGGCAAGGGTAGGCAGTGCCGCAGTGTGACCAGCACTGGCAGCGAGCGGTAGTGGCAGTGGTGGAACGTTCGAGGCTCGTCTGAATAAGCGCCCGCTTCCGCAGAGGTCGCTGCAGCGCTTATATTCATTGGCACTCCAGTTTGGGGGATAAATAAAATAACGCGCAAACATATTGCGCCGCCTCAAACACGCATAAGAAGGCCTTCATAAATATATCAGAAGCCTGTACACGCCCTCCATGAGTCCGTATTACCTTTTCGTGAGGGTCCAATGGTGACGCTACATATCAATGGATGCCAATCCGACCTACTACCATGTTGACGTCGACCCCTAGATGACGCCGTCCATGATGCCCATGAACGGGGCCAAAAGAAAATTCCACGATGGTTGGCGATGACGTACTCTGTTGAACAGGACGAAACACGCAGTTAAACTTAACTGGAGACGTGGATATGGGACTGCGCGAGCAGGCCGAATGCGCGAGGATAGCGGATGGTATGTGCGCGGCGCAGCAAGGATGTCGTCCGGGGGTGACTGTGCTCTGACAGAGGATCCCTGAGACCATGTAAGGCTCGTTGAAGGCGTGCGCATGTATAGATCTATCCGAAAGGTATCGTTCGAGCAGAGAAACGGTAGTAGTACGGAAGGATTGAAGCGGCGTTGCTGTTCGGAGAACTATGCGGTTAACTATCGCGCTTGCATGTGTACGTACCTCTAGTCCTGTCCTCGGAAGATGAGCTTGACCGTGTGGACGTGCATTGAGAGGCTTCAATGTCTGGGCGAGCGAAGCGTCGCATCTCCCGCAAGCGGCGACTGACGTAGAGGGCGACGACGTTGTGACAGAGAAGCGGCGTAGCTTCGTATATACAGTTGTAGCTCGTCGGTGGTGTGTCGATTGACACATATCCTGTACCATCTTAATATCGGCAGCGGACGCAGTGAGCTCGCCATGTTTGGTTTAAGGTAGTCGTAAGAACACGCACTTGGGGCTTGTACCACCCTCCACGATCACGCACGTAGCTATACCGCGCTAGTCTGGATCACCGGGTGCATTTGAGCGTTCAGCACACCGCAAGGAAAGGTTGCGCGAGCGGATGACGTCATCGGCGAAGTGTATACTGCAGCGGCTTCCTGTCGAAGCGCTACCGTACGCGCGCGCACGCGTTGCGGACAACGCCCGGAGAACCATGGGGCGCTGATTGTGCGGACGTGAGACGGGCACGCGCCCAAGAAGAACCCCGAACGGCGACCTCCGAAGGCGAACATGAACGTGTACACAGGCGATAAGTACAGCGCGAGACGAGGGGAAAAGCGACACACACCACGCCTGGCACAACACAGCCCGAGTGAGAGCTTGCGGTGGATATGAATCTGCCCCAGGGCCGGGGAAAGGGGTGACATTGCGCGGGAGCCGGGAGGGCGCCGTCTGCATGTGAGAAGCGCAGCAGCGAACTGCCGTGGACACCTGTTGACGAAGCTCGTGAACCGCCCCGTGTACACTCGCCCAGCTGTCAGGCAAGGTTGTGTGCGAGAACGCCGCTGTCAAAACGCTGAGTGTGTATTCTGGTTGGAGGAAAAGGCCGGCGTACCGTGTAGGGAAACCTCTGGTACCGCAGCACTTCGTGGGGGTTAAGACCGAACCTACGGTCCCGGGCGAGTCATCCCAAGTTGATTTGAATTGGAACTGCAGATGACAAGTCTTATAGTGGGTTACACACCCACTGTGATCCGTAAGAGCTACTCACCGTGTGCATGTCTCATCAAAGGGGGTAGAGGGCGCACTCGCATGCTCTAGGCAGGTAACGGACAGTTGACTCAACATCGCCATAACATCGCCGTACGCCCCAATCGAAAGACCCCAAAGAGATGGGTCGCCTGGCAAGGATTGTCGGGGAGTCGCAGGCGGATCAGCGTCGGTATATTGAACGCCAGAGACTTGCTGCGGACGCTAATGAAGCGCTTCGCGATGCACAGAACGCCGACGCCGGGCCGGTTGTGGACGAGGGTCCTCGGGACCAGAACGGCTAGTCGCGGGGCACATCCTTCACCCGCGCGGGTGCGAGAAACACGGGAATCTATCCAGGCGGTCGCCAGGTCGACCCGACGAAGGAGTTCTAGCGTTGCAGATGACCCGCAACCGCGTGCTGGAATTATGGGGAAGAGCTGCGGCGACGGCGGCAAGGCGGTGCATTGCAGCAGTTGGGCAGATAGCTACAGACAGGGTTGGTTCCCGTTTTGTGCGTGCGTCACACGCTCAAGAAAGATAGGAAGCGCGCGGGCGCTATAGGAAGAGATGAGAACACTGGGAAGTTGACGTCACCTGCGTGTGGATTGGCCGCCGACGTGGTTCCCCTCCTCGCCCAAGTTCCAAGTTCCCGCCCAGACGTCGCGCGGGCCTTCGCCAGCTGGGCCTCTGGGCTATGAAGGATGATCGCGAACTTCGAAGGCGAGCTTGTGCAGACGGGCCGAGGCTGGCGCGCGCGTCGGGGAGAGCTAAAAGCTACCCGCTAGCCTCGGCGTTCTGAAGCTTGATAGTATGCAGATCGCGCGCGTTCGAGCGCCGACGTCATCTGCGGGGTTCAAGCCAATCAACGACCATGCCTCGAAACGACTGACAGTGAGAGGTACGACGTCACCGGTCACGGCGACCCCTGTCCGCCAATCAGGAACGTCCGCGAAAGAAGCGCGGGTTAAAGCTGGGCAGTCTGTGGGCCAACCACGACCCGACGTGACGACGGAAGAACGTCACGAATGCTTGAGTAGGCGTCCTGCTCTGTGAGTGGCTGCTGCAGCGCGTCCACGGCGATTTGGAATGACCACGCGGGGTAGAGAGAGTGCGTCCGGGACGGAGGGGATCTGATCGTATCAGAAAGCATCGAGGGTGCGAACTTTATGCGCGCGCGCGACGAAAGGGTGCAGTTCGCGTCCGTGGCCCGCGTGTCCGAGGGAACGCCCGCGTCGAGTGGCTGGCGCGGATGGCGGGTGGGAGTGGTCGAATGGACACTGAATTAACGCGAACGGTGCTAAGCCAAAAGCGGACGCTCTCAATCAAGGGGAATGTTCACGTACGTCTGCCATCTGTACGAGGCGATCCATGTCGAAGGCCGGGGTGATGAAGCGTCGGGAACATCCATTGGACTCGGGGAGGATATGTACACCTGGGAGGGGCTGATTCTATCCGGAAACTTGGCGTATTCGAACTACTTAACCCGCGTACCAAAATCGCGGAACCTCTACCCAAGTTTTGATAAGCATGGCTGAGGAACGTTCAACGAGCGCATTCGACCACGTGTATCCCTTCGCGCGAGCCCGTCGTAGTCGAAATGCTATAACAGCGTTCAGGCCGCCCGCGCAACACTGATGTTGTTCAAACGCGGCGATAACCGTGTTAGTCAGATGAAAGTTAAGGTGCGCCACCACTTGAGTGGTTAGAGCAACACATGCCCCCCGTATGCGCGCGCCGGTAACGACCTGCAACTCACAGACGTGGTTAGGCTACGGCCGGTACCCGTGTCATCCGGACAAACTCACATTGTCATATGCCTCTTGCGGTACACGGCTGGCCACGAAGTATCGACTTCGAGCCCATATCCCTGGGAGTGGCCCTAGTGCGCGCCGTGTGTCACACATCTGTTGAGTCCGAGCTCGGTTTGGTCCGACACCTGGGTAAGCTACGAGAAGGGGCAAACTTCGCCAGCCGCGGGTATCCGGGCACAAGTGGCTAGATAGTCTTTGAGAACGCCAGTCCCGCGAAAGGGTGATCTATCGTTTCGAATGTTCGCTGGCCGTAACGCGGCGGAATGCGCGGCGTGCGTGCTATCCTATCCTGGATCAGCTGGTCGTCCGAGGGGTGAGCGAAACCACGCTGGTGCTGGCGCGTCGCTGCATCGCTCGTCCGGGTGTGGGGGGTAGGGGTCCATCATGGCCCATTCGCCGTAAGTCATAGGGCACTCGGAGACCTGAATTTAGTCAAGAATTTGTATGAGGACTTTCCAGGGTTCTGTTTTGAAGCAGGTACGGCGACGAGTCGGCGACACGCCTGTATTCTTTGATAGAAAGCGTGACGAAAGGATGAGTAAAACAGGTACCTTGTAGTCGATCGTCCCTGTTCCTGCCTCGCGGCTTCGCGCACTTGTTGCCGCACGAAAAACATTTGTATATGCTCCGGAGATGTTGGGATCCGTGGATGGAGGAAGGGAGGCAAGGAAGCTCGGAAGTCGAAATCAGGTGGCATATAGTATAGGAAGGTCGCTGCCCTGGGACGCAGGAATTGGGATTCGGAAGTCGCCTTGGCATGAACGACCGATCTGGGGGAGCGATCGGGCACCTTTCGCAGGCGCACCCCCATCGCGGGCGTAAAGATGGCGTGTTCAGAAAACATACGGAACGCGCGACGTCTGCGTGTTGGACAGGTGATGGACATCGCATGCGCTGCTGCGCCCGGTACAGGTGTTGATGGTCTCCGAACCGAGGGTGGTGAGGTCCTCGGTTGCTATGCAGGCTCGGTCTTCTCGTTCACAGTTCCGTTTGGGGGGTTCACCGCATCGACATCTCAGTGATCTCACGCGCGCGGGTTAGCACGTCGCAGAAGACGAGGGTCCGTGCATAAATAGACGTGTACCCTTTTGCGCTCTCCGCAGCAGCCGTAGCGGACGTCTTCCTCGCGACTAATTGGCTTCGTCGTGGGGCGGGAGGTGTCGAGCGGGTGGCATGCAGCGAGGATGGAGGCGGTTGAACGTTAACGTTGAGTTGGAGGCTGCGGGCGACGTCGCGCTCCCGACGCGCGCCTAGGCAACGCGGAACCGGGCGCCTGGGGAAAACAGATGGTGACGCAGGTGGATCTCCGATAAGATCTGGAAGAAATGTAATGACGTAGTCGCTCCACAACGCCTGTAAGCCCCACCCGCCCTGCGCTTGTCCCCCCGCGACGCGTTCCCGCGCCCACTCTGATCCCTCTCCCCCGACACGACGTTCGCGGCGTTCTAAAGACAGTTTAAGTGTGCTTGACAGCGGTGTGTGGCCGGGGAAAGAGTGCAGAATGGGGGATAGCACCGCAAAGGGCGATGTGAGAAGCGTGACGTCATTGTCCCACGGGTGATTAATGTGACAATTCAAGGCGCATGCCCCCGGAATCAAGAGGTCAAACAACTGCCCGGCTCTTACCTTTCTTCCACCAACTCCTCCCTTGCCCTCCCAGTCGCCCTCCCCGCTCTCAATACCATGGCCGGCGACCACAAGGTGCGTCCCGCCCCTCCACCCCCTGCTTCCGACACCCTGCTCATCGTGCTCCACAGTGTCCGGTCTGCCAATCCACTTTCACTAGACCCCAACATGTCGCCCGCCATATGCGCTCCCGTAAGTGGCTTCTCTTTCCAGCGCCCGCCCCTACCCGGTGGAGCGTTCCACTCCCGCTCCCCGATACCCCCGCCCTCGCTAACCATGTTCCACTCGCCAGACACCGGTGACCGGCCGTACAAGTGCCAACATTGCGGTGATCAGTTTGCTAGAAGGTGAGTTCCCGTAGGGTCCTGTGGTGGCTCTGCCATTCTGCATTCTTGGGCTCCAACTAATGTTCGCGTAGCGACTTGCTGTCGAGGCATATCAACAAGTGCCACGCCTCTGAGAAACCACCCACGACCACTGCCCCTTCGAGACGGAAGGGCACTGCTGCCGCATCGAGGGCTACAACATCCAAGCAGGCCTGCGACCAGTGTGTGACGTCGAGTCTTCCCTGTGATGGAGCCAACCCGTGTAGTGAGTTCAACGCGACGTTTATGGTGATTGGCTCACCTGACCTGGTCTCCCACCAAAGCGAAATGCGTCCAACGCAAATGCCGTTGCACCTATGTCAAGTTCCATCGTCAAACAGCACCAGCAGGCCCGGGTCACCCGGCCCCTCCGACGATCTCGCAGAACATCCCGGGCCGCCATGCCATCTCCCTCGGCGCGCCCCGCCTCCCCGACGAATTCCTCCTTGCCCCGCCTCCGGGAACGATGAACATGTCGTCGCTATATGCGACAGGTCCTCCGCACCAGTACCCCATACAACATCCATCACTGTATGCTCATGAGTATGCATCTCTCCCTCCACTCGCGAGTGCACTCGCACATCCAGAGTCGTTAGCGTCGGGAATGCTTCCAGCGCACGCGCGCGAAACCTTGGAAAACGATCCAGATGCGATGGCTCGTTATCGCGCCCAGGCCGAGCTCCTCACTCGCGCCGCTATCCACAACGGCAACATGACGATCGCCCAGCCAGCGCCAAGCGCTGATGCCAGTGGCTCGTTGCCCGGCCTGTATGCTACTGCAGGTGCTCAGGATGGTCAGTACACCAGATACAACCTCCCGCCTCCAAGCCAATGGGATCCTCCTCTTGCGCAGAACCAGTACCAGCAGCGGCAGAAGGAGTACGAGCCCCAGTATGGGAATCGTACCCAGACGCACTCGGTTTCGCCGCCGTACGCGACAGGCGGCGAGCCTTCGCTCCAGTCCCACCCACCAGTAGCGTCGACGTCTTCGTCGTATGAAAGCGGTGCTCCGGCCAACTACCACCAATCCAATCTTCCACCCGCAGGGACTCTCTACCCCCCACATCCCTCGCATCACGGTCACTCGCGCTCCGAAGATCTAAGCGGCTCCGGGGACGACTTCGGCAGCGATGCAGGGAGTACGAGCACGGGACCGAGTCACTCGATTCCCAGCAGTACTAATTCGAGCTCAGTTCACCTACCCCTGCCTGGGTTCAACCACTTGCGCACCAAGGCGGATTTTGGAGGCAAGGATGGATACGAGCAGCCGCGGTACCCATCTGAGCAGGGTCAGAGCGGCCAGAGTCAAAGCCAGAACCCACAAGAGGGCGAAGGCGGGTTCTCGAGTGCATTCGGCCTCATGAGCCTCGACGATCCTAACGTCCTCGCAGGCCTTGCTAGCGACGGTGCTCCGTTTTTCTCGGGTCTCACTCCAAACGGCGCGTCAAACAACCCCACCGGATTGTCGCTTGCTACCCCCACGCAAGATTTGCTCGCCCAGCTGAAGAGTGCGGGCGGTAGAGAAGCGTTGGAAAGCAAGGAGATGCGCGACTTCTGGAAGATGTACCTTCGCACACCGCTTACGGGGCCGAACGCCGGGGGCGGGCTCATGTTCCCCCTCCAGACTCCGACTGGTCCCGGCGTGCAGCTGGGGCACGCGATGAACAACCAAGGCGGGCGACCGACTCCGTCCAGGCGGCACTCGCGCGTCTCGAGCTTGCCGAGCATGAAGACCCCGCCTCTGTTCGCCGACGAACGCCTCGGGAGCGTGTACAACCGCGGGCAGGAGCACTACGACTCCCACGGACACGCTTCTCAGTCCCAGGGCCAACAGGGCGGCGTCGCCGGCGCGTACAACTCGACGGTCCGCACCACTCTCCACGACGCGGAGGACCTCAAGAGCTACGAGCAGGCGGTGCTAGCTCGCAGGGCGCCGATGCAGCTCAACCTCGTGCCGAAGCGCAAAGGCTCCACCGCGACCGGCCCCAGCCCTTCTGCGAACGCGATGGGCAAGAGCAAGAGCATGAGCCCCGTCGTTCCCCACGCGACCTACAACGGTTCGTCATCCTCGAACGCAGGGCAAGACATGGGCGGTGGCAGCAGCAGGATCTCGGAATTGCTCAACCGTCCCGCTTCGAGCTCGAGTGCAGGCACGACGAACAGCAGCGGATCTGGACTCTCCCTTCCCTCGAACGCAAGCACCGCGAACACGAGCCAAGCGAGCTCCTCGCTCGCGCACGCATTCGGCGGCACCAGCGCCAGCGAACGTCCCTCAACATCCGACGGAGTCCCGCTCGCGCACTCCCCGCCCCAGCAGCACCTGCAGGAATGGGGCGCGCCGACATACCGCCCCTCCTTCAAGCGCATCGCATCGCAGACGCTCGGCCCCGACAACGCCAAGCGCGCGCTGCTCGGACCCGCGGGCTGGGACCACGACGAGGAGGACGAGGACGACGCGGTACCCGAGGAGGAGGAAGAAGACGAGGACCCCGTCCCGCGCATGCCGATGGGCGCACCTGAGGTTCACGGGGGCGGCGGCGAAGGACGACGGATGAGCTTGCCAACGCAGAGCTAAGCGGGGAGGACGGCATCCGGCGACCCCGGCGTGCAGCCTCCCACCAGCCGCACGCTCGACGGGCTCCGTTACGGATGCCCTCCTTCCCCGCCTCCCCTCTCTCCCCCTGCTCCACTCGCTATCCCGCGCGCGCCTGCGGTGCGCGGCGTCTCTCTCCACATCGCAGTCTTCGACGTGCGGCCATGGACGACATCATCTCTCGGCCACGCCGCGCGTCCTGTGCAAAATTCTGGGGGGTTCACGAATGGCGGACACGACGCGGATACGAACGGACACGCACGCGCGCGACGCGTGTCGCCGGTAATACGATACGACGCATCGCATAGGATATGGTTACGATACGCTTGGAAGCGGCCGCTGCAGCGCTCAACGGACGACGAGACGCGGCGCGCGGCGGTCGTGTAATTTGCTGTCGCCGAGGGCCCCGCATGCGCCCACTGTTATTTAATGTACCATCAGTGTAGATAGAGCGAGTCGACGAAGAGGAGGAGGGGGCGTACGTGGGCACCTCGGACGCGCATACAGTATAGTCTTGATGGCTCGGTGATTAGTACTTTCTCTCCGCTCCGCTTCCGTTCTCCTGTTTTGCTAGTAGTTACGAATCGAATACGCTGCCGTTGTACGAATGCCATCTTTTTTGTTCGCATGGACGTGTGGGATGGGTGTGCTCGATGTATGCGCGAGGTCGTTCAACACGAGTTCGATCGCGAGGGCGGCGCGCGAGAGCGACGCGGCCGAGGAAGCGATTGCCGAGCACGCCACGGACCTGCCCTAACGCAGAAGGCCGCAGTACCCACGGCGAGTTTCGTACGGTCTGTCGTACTTTGCGCGTTCCTCTGGTGTCTCCACTGACGGGCTCTAACTTGGCATGTTGGTCTGGTTGGACGTCAACTGTGGAGGCAACCGAGTCTCTACGCTGCTAATATTCGCTGACGGTGAAGTTGGCTCGGTGACACCGTATATGTTACATGGGTTCTGGCCCATAGGCTCTCCGCTCTCTGGCTATCAACAACCTAATCCATCAATCCATACAGCGGATGAGAGGTAAGTAAACAGGCAAAGCTTGCGCACAGAAAGGGAATGATGGCAATGGACGAAAAGAGCTGACAATGAGCCTCGCTTACAGGTTCGCTGGCGCTTGTACAGGCGCTCACGCAACTCCGCAATCCAAGTCTCAAGATAACAACCCCTGTTGCCGCTTTCGCGTCCAGAAATGCAGCAACGCCTGCCTGAACGCACTGAGGCTGACTATTCCGTTATCAGCGACGAGGTCTCTCGGACGGCGACACACGGAAGGCGTTCCCCCGGAGCGGTTGTTTGCGGTTGTTAGTTTCGGAAGCCCTTGCCAATCAGCCACAAACAACCGCCCGGAAGCACGTCACTGCGTGTCACGCGGTGCCGTCACTGTTGTCTTCCCCTAGGCCAGACCGTGCGGGGAGCGAATCATGATCAGGACGCGGCACACGGGATCAGGTGATGTGCGCTGTTGAATCACCTCGGTGCGCTCTCAGGGTGCTCGCTTGGACCGCGCGGGGGCTCCGACGCGCAATTCGCACGGGGCGCGTCCCCATAAATGTTCGTGTCGTGAACTTTATTTCTCTTCACCGGTACCGCTCTCCGTCGCCTTCGGCCGTCCGCCGCCCCTCCCCGCGTTGGGTCTGCGGCCTCTCGCTTCCCGCTGTCAGCTCTGGATTGCTCCGCAGCAGCATAGGCTTGCAGGCCTCATCGCCACATTCCCAAAAATAAACGCCTTCCTCACCCCCCATTGGCGTATCCTCGATGTCTACTCGCACTCCTTTGTCTACTATCTCTTTATCTGGGGGCCACGCGGCTCGTCCGCTGTTTTACGACGATAAGGACGAAGAATCGTGGAACGCGGACCGTACACCGACAGATGAAAATAACGCGCCGCTAGATCCCGCTTCCGGGGACACCGAGGGTGGTAGGTGGCTCTCTACTCCGCTGCAGTGCGGCTTCTACCGCCGCCTCCATCCTTAATCTTCCGTCTCGCGCCCGTAGCTATCGAGGTTGGAGCTCACACACTCAGCCCTTCGGAAGGTGCGTATCTTGCTCGATCAGAGTGCCTCAGCGCTGACGAGACGAACAGCTTTTAGCCACCGTGCAATTTCAGCGCCTGAGGCCAGCTCGGACGAGAGCTCAGATGATGAGACATACCCTGGTACGTTATATCCTTGACTTGCGACCACTCCGAACGCTCAGTACACTATATCTTATGCAATCCAGACGGCGAAGATGAAAAGGGCAGTGATGACGATGATGACACCATGCGGCGGTTCCTCGCGTTCGCCAACAGGAACCGCGCGTCGGGATCTAGCCTGCCCGCCATCTTGGCCCAGCTGAACCGCGCTGTGGAGGAGGCGGACGACGGCGACTCAGAAACTGCCAAGCTGTTCGTTTCTTGCGTCGCCGGGGTCATTCGACAAGGTACGTTCCCCGCAATATCGTTGGCGCGACGTGGTTGATCTGACAAGGCGCGGGATTATAGAGCGCCAGATACAGACGGCCGTTGCTGAAATCCTGGAGGATGATCAGCTCACTGTTGAATCTCCTACGACGAGCGAAGAAGGCTTTCCTTTCTGCGGTAGATGCGCCACTACTCGGGACTCGGAGGAACAGCGAGTCTTCGAGGCGTGGCTCACACGCCGCGCCGCCTTCGAAGAGCTCGGTGTCACACGTTTGGACGGCGCCGACACCGAGGGCTTTACGCTCGCGCAGCTTGAGCAGCGGGGTAAGGCTCCTGCTAAGCCGCTGCGGCGTAAGCTGCTGAAGTATCTCTGCGAAGTAGAGTGAGTTTCTTCTTCTCGGTCAGCTGTGCGTTCAGACTGGGAATACTGACATGCTGGGAACAGTGTTTACGATGAGTGCACCTACCATGGCCTTCGGTACCCGAAGCCTTGCGCTCCCCACGTCAAGCCGGACATCAGGCAATCGAGTCGTGCCTACGTCGTCGAGTCTGGTACGATCGGCAATAAAACTCCGCAGATGCACATCTAGGCTCTTCCTGTTCGACGTCGTTGGTTCCTAGGCGCGGCTTCTGCCTTCACCTGACTTCTCTCGACTGTGACATTCCTGATACCTTCGGCACTGTGGTCGTCTAGCGGGTGACCACCTTGCGAATCTTGTCAAGTCACCCTTCTCCGCCTCTTGCGACACCCTCTCCATCCAACCCTGGCGATCCAACCCTCTCGTACAGCGCTGCCCACCTCCTCTGCGACACCTCCTATTTGCGACACCCATCTCTTTGGCGGCACCCCGTCGACCCCGCAGATTTCGTACCCGATTTTTACGACCCTCACGACGTCTCTTGCTATCGTTATCCCCACTCATCGTTTGTCCATTCCTTTCATGATCACGCCCCTTCACGCCGCCCCCATGACTCCGCCACCTTCTTGACCGCTGTGATCCTTCGCTTTGCTTGCACATAGCGTCCGCACCGACCTTCGCTTTCCCACATACAGATTTCGCTCGTTCATTGATTGATCTACGTATCGTCTCTTGTTTGTGACTGACGTGGATCCCGGCACCGCCGTACCAAAAAGTGTATTATAATTGTACTTGTCCGCGTATATTCAGAGTGTACAATGCGTCTTTTCGAATCCCGATGTCTCCGTGTGTCGTGGATACGCTGGCTGGATAACGATAGCGCGCCATTGCTTGCCGGTATAGAGAGCACCCAGATAGTATATCGTTGTCTTAGTCGGCCCTGGGGTTGAGTTGAGTTGGCGCGCATGGTGTCGACTATCCCGAACATGCGCGAAATCCGTCGGCAGAATGGTATCCACACCCAGAATCTTATTCCCCTGAAATAATATCTCTGGACCTGCATTTAAAGTACAAGGCGTCTTGGCGGAGCGGGTGGGACAATGAACAAAGGACGCATCCCGCCGACTCCAGACTCGCATCACGTGTGCCTCGCGCTTAGCCACCCTCACAAAACTCGAACCAACGGCGCATAGACTGTCTTCACACCCACGACCCGCACCCAAAGACCATTCGAACTCCCCTTCGCTCGGGCCCAAGCAGGAACTCGCTCGACACGCCCGTTGTTTATTTGTGCGAGACTCGTCGTTTGACACGACCCGGTTCCATTATTTGTCGACCTCCAGAACTAGCCGTCACCACCACCGCCGCCGGAGCCACATGTCGGCCTTCATCCTTGTCCGCCTAGCGGCCATGTCTTCCCTCCACAGTCACCCTTACTTGACCCCGTGCGGCCCTGGGTGTCCACCCGGTGGTCGCCCGGGGACTTCCTCGTCCTCGTCGACTTCTCGAGGCAAGCGTCCGCGTAGTTCTGAGGGAGACCACGGCCAGAACTCCTCGGCCAAGCGTGCGAAGTCGGTCGAACATGGTGCGTATATAGTCTCTACTTCCACGCCGCTGGAAGCTGTGTGGCGCGTATCGAGCTCACTGTCGCTCGTAGTCGGCAACGTCGAAGGAGCCGTCGGGAACGACAACAGTCACGGTGCCTCAGGATCCGGTGTTGTGGATGCAGAAATTCCTGCGGCCAACAGGACTGCTACCTCTGTGGCAGACGCTTCGTCGAGCAACGATGCTGGATCCAGCAGCACGGTAGTGGCTGCCCCCGTTCCATGTATGTGACCATTTCCAGTTGGTAGGGACCGCCCCATCATTAGGCTGACTACGACTTCCAGGTCCTACGCCCTCGCCCAAGCCAGAGTACCCTAAAGTGGAGGACACAGTCAGCGCTCGCGAAGACCTCAGCGCAGGTATGTTGGGCTACCTCGCAATCAAAGCTAGCGACGCTCACCATCCCGTACAGCTGCTCCCAGCGGCGAAGTCGCGGGCTCATTGCTCTCACGAATCTCGCCCCGCGCCCCAGGGGATGTCGAGGGTTCGGAGGACAACGATTATGACTCCGACGACGAGGCGACACTTCTCGACATGGAGGTCGACGGGGACAGCGATGAAGAAGAAGACGACAGGGAGGATGTGAAGCTGGACTTCCTACCTGAACGCATCCCGATCTGGAACCCTCCCGGGCCCTCTCCCCTTCGCAAATGCCAGACCGATGTGTCCGAAGATGCTCCGTGCGCCGCTGCTGCTGACGTCGACGTTGACGACGACAACGGACCGGGATCGACCTTCTCCAAGATTCGTCCTATCCAGCGGGAGCGCGAGGCCTGGAAGGAGAACTACGTCTGTCATGTGGTTGAGCTCAACCTGCAAGCGCTGCAGTACAGCCGGTGCGTATTTGTCCGCGACCGCGCTTCTGTCCCGAGCTGACGCATTTGCAGGCATCTTAGGAGGCAGCTTTATCCGGATGTAGAGGATCTTGTGGAGAAGACAGACGTACTCGACAACTCGAAAGCGGAAGACCAAGGGTTACCGAAAGGTTCCGACGAAGGAGTCTCCGACCGTCCAGATGCCGAAGAGCCCGAGGGGAAGGTCGAGGACTTTTTCTGTGGCTCGTCGGATGGCGAAGATCCATCTGAGGACTGCGACGATGAATCTGAAGACCTGGAACAGCCAATTATTGGGAGAGGAACCCCCGCCAAGGGTTGTTTCAAGCCACTCGTACACCCGTATTCGCCGTACAGATACTCCCTGCCGGACTGCCCCAATGTCGGCCCTGTCTTGGACCGCGACACATTCCACGGACCGGAGGCATGGGCGGATCTAGTTCACGAAGAGCGTACGGGGAGCACGAAGATGTCGCAAACTCGCAGTTCGGGGAAGTCCACGCAAGGCCGCGCCGCACCACGCGATCTCGAGCTCAATCTCCTCTTGCATCCCGCGAAGGGCGAAGATGTTGCGCCTGAGGAGCGAGTCAAGGTGACGATCCTCTGCGACAAGAGGGCTAAGCACTCGTGGGACCTGCATCGGCAACTGCTGGGGCACCTACTGCGAGCGAGGGACGAGGTTCACACGACGATGGATCTCTTTCGCAGTGTCTCACAGTTGAAGGACTAGTCGAAGAGTCGAGCGACGATGTAACGAGGGAAGAGTGAAGACTCCGGCTGCGACAGCAGGAGTCAGAGTCAGCGTTGTATCTATGTGTACGATATGTGATCTTACCCTTTGCGTTGTCGTTCATGTACTTACGTCTCCAGTGTCTCATTGTTGTTGTGATAGTCTTTGCTCTGTGATAATGTTATCGTGAACCCTTCAAACTAGAGTCTAAGTACTCCACGATGCTATGGAAAGCGAGGATGTTGACGGATTGAGACGAGGGGAAGAGTGCCAAAGTCGCGTTCATGCATCGCCGTCATCCTCTTCTCGTCGTCTGGATAGTAGTCTGGCGAGACAAACAACACCAATGCGATCCTGAGGTCGACCCGTTCGCATGGTCACCAAGTACTTACGGAACCAGCCACGGCCCCTGCTTCCACATGACATTCTTCTACAAGTGTATGCGATGCTTGCTCTCAAGAGTTCTAAAAAGCGACAATATTGACCGCTGAACGCACCTGCAACAGCGCGAAGTACAAAGATGTGACGTGATCGCGTTTCACGAGTACTGGCATACTGTCGGTGCATGCGCGTGGATATAATATGCCTTAACGTACGACGTGGGGTACAGCACCGTTCGCGTTCATACCTGCAACACACATACGGTCGCTCGAGATACAGAAAACAGCATTGTTTAGAGCCTGTGGAGATAGCGCGACAGATAGCGAAGTACGAGTGGTAGATACATCGAGAAGTACAAACAACGCGCGGATAAGGTGGTACAAGGCGATTGTGAGAGGAAAGCGTACGCGACGGTAGTGATATGGTACACAATGATAGAGAAAGTTTGCATGGTCGGTCCGAGGCGAGAGTGTACATGGCTTCCGCGGGAAAATGGATCACTTACCTACTAATAAGATTGTCGAAGCCCTGTTTCTTGAGATTGGACGTTCCCTCGGTGTAGCATCAAGACACGCGTAATGCAGAAGTCCACGGTGAGTAGCTGAGGTCCTAGTGGAGAGGCGAGCCCGTAAGAGGTGAGAACGATGCAACGCGCGCGCGGCCATGCTTGGGCGCCGCGGCACGCTCTTCCCGAACGAGGTTGACGAACTCGCTGAAGACATCGTCAGCTGAAGAACACATGGAGATAAGGGCTATGGCTTACACCGTGCGGTTCTCGTTCACGCGCCGCATTTTGGGACGTCCCCGCGGAACTCTCCTTTTATGCTTCAGCGAGCGAGCCATAGGAAATGCACAAATAGAGGGCCACTCGTTGTGTTCGGGGATAGTGGGGAGAGGCGTCGGCCCTAGCGCCGATGGCCGCCGCGGCCGTCGGCGCGAGATGTACGCAGACACCAGTGACTTGTCCATCTCAGCCTGGCTGGCACGTCGAGCTGAGGTCCGCGAGGCAGTATCGACCGGAAGGAGAGGCGGCATCCGATCCATCTCAATCTCCGAAGGAGCCCACATCATCGGGTTCACTCGTCCGTCGAGCATGACAGGAGGCGAGCTGGACATGATGTCTTCGTCCGGGATCTCCGGAATATCGTCGATAGCGGGCACTGGGTCGGCTATTGTCACGGTGGGGACGCCGAAGTCGTAACTGTCGGGCTTGATGGGGCGCGGGGCCATGACCGGGCCTGCCGCTGCCTCCGACTGTGGAACTGGAAGAACCGCCGTATCGGTGGGCTTGCGGAGGATGGCATCCTCTATGGCAAAAGATACATGGCTCGACGTCTCCGGCTGGGGCGTGCCGTAGATCCAGGCGGGGTTCCCTATACAAAAGCAATGAGCTTCAAGTCGCCGACATGGAGCTGCAAGTATTGGCGGAACTTACATTCTATCTGCCCCGTTGCCTGCCCAAGGCTCACAGACGTCTCACAGGAGTCTGATAGAGATGCGTTCAGCACAATCAGCGAAGCTCAAACTGGATATGAGGCCACTCACCAGTTGAGTAGAGCCTCTTGCGGCGTACCAGGACACGTGCAAATGACACCAAGTAGGAGGGGGGCGGGGGCTGGGTCGGGGTCGGGAGTGGAGGCAGAGACGTCCTCGACGGAGGCCGGGGAGGCACCCCCATAACTGTGCAGATAGATGCTGCGGCGAGCGCGGGGTTGTAGGTCATGCAAGACATCTGCATAGAGTGTCAAGGAGCGAATGAGCCAAGTCTCTACAGGAGATACAGACCTTGTCGATCGGTGCAATATATTCTGTGGAGGATGGATGAGAAGAGGTCGTGAGGAGCGTCGTTGCTGCCGGTTATAGTGCGTGAAATATGGGTATGAGTTGGAGCTGGCTGTTGGAGGGGTGGGTAATTTTAGCCACCGCAGGTAACTTCGCGACTCGTCCAAGGTACGACGACACTACTTACCGGAAGAAATTGCAGCGGATAATTGACAGAACGCGGAAGAGCTCTTTGTGGGGAGGGAGACTGGACTGGAAGAGCACACGCAAGCTCTCGCAGTGGTGGTGGTGGTGGTGGTGAAAGGACAAGCGGGGACTGGTCGGAGGCGCCTGTGCCAGTGGCTAGCTTGGACTCCCTCCTCTATCGTGCGCACGCGCCATGCGCCGCTTGTGCAGACAATGCAGCGGTGGCTCACGCTTCTAGGCGCTTCTGGTTTGTCTATAACCCATGACTGTGTCTGGTACTAGGATGGACAGTGAGGTCCAGCGTCCCCGTAAAGTCCTCACATAGGATTCCACTTCTCGCCTCGAAGGCGAGGCATGAGGGGGACAAAAGGCATATGTACACAGATGAGCGCGTCGAGTGCACATACTGTTGTCCTTCGTAGCACTATGTCGTGAAAGCGACCGTGATCCACATTTTGGATGTCCACGCCGCTGAGTACGATACATGCAAAGCAACATAACCTTGATTCACTAGTCTACACAACATACATTACGAGTCACGTCCAAGCCATGTCCGAATACATGTCCATAAGAAGCGTTCCCCACGAGAATGTCAACGTACGACTACTCTCACTTATCAGCGCTGTCGAGCGAGCTACTGTTCTCCAATACTGACACGGCCAGCGCAAGATCAAGCTCGTTTCCCCCGCCGACCGACTTCCCCGCGGAACCATCGCCTCCGCTTCCCGAAACAGCTGTCTTTGAAGGCGGAGCTGTGGCGACGGAGAATACGGGTTGTCCCCCGCCGGCGTGAACGGATTTCGACCGGTGCTTGTGCTTGTGGCGACTGGATGCGTCCCCGGAGGACTTGGATGCGCGGTTCCGGGAGGGCCCTCTGAACTCGTACCCAGGCCTGCATTGCCGATGCCCGCAGGTGCGGTGCTTAGCCTGAGCACCACAGCCGACCGCCGCCCATCCCACTTTCTCCGCGGCGTCTTGTAGCATGCGGTACTTCGCACGCGCGTCGAAGATAGGTTGCTTGTGCAGCTCCGTTCGCGCCGTCTTTATCCTCTTCCGTATATGCTCAGGCACCTCCGAGTCCTTCACGAGTGTTTCGTGAAACAGCCGAAGGGCGTCGGCAGGGGTGCCTTGAGTTGGAGACGCTTCCGTCGTCGTAGAGTCGCTCGCAGCAGGCGCAGACGAAAGCAACGCAGGCGGTATGACGTATTCAGGATGCCTCGGGATCGGGTGTCGCTGCAATGGCACGGGCGTGGTACCGCGTCCCACGCGCACGCGTACATGATGCAATCGCGGAAGCCGATGCGTGTGCCTGTAGCGTGGTGAGCTCGTACGCCAGTCGGTCGCAAGCGGATGTGTACTTACGGCTTCCAATAGTGCTGTCTGATCCGCTCAATAGACGAATGCAATTCTTCGTCCATGGATGGCCCCTTCAGCGACTTCGTGAGCCACGGCTGAATGGACTTCGATTTCAACGCCGTCCTGGATATCCGCCGCTCGTTGCAGGGTTTGAAATCAGGTGGGCGTGGGCGTTCGATGACATCGTCGCCGGGCTTTCTCAGTTTGACGACACCCGGGTCTCTGCGGGACAAAGTCGCCGGAGAAGACGCGACATCTTTACAGGCCATTTGGACGTCCTCACGATGCCCGGTGGGATTGTTGTTGGGATACGCTGATGTCGCATTAGACCAAGCACTTGCGAATGGAGAGATGCTACTCACCCAACGCGGTCTTATGCTTCCCAAGATCTTCGATAATGTCTTTCTCCTCCGTCGAGATGTGGTCATCCTTGCGCGGGGTGGCTGAGATTGCCCAGAGTCAAAACGATGGACACGGGCTGGTGGCTAAGGACGACGTACCTTTCGGCGTATCCGACCCCGCCAACTGCACCCGCCGCTTCACGCGTGCACTGTCGAGAGGAGGCCTCTTGATGTACCTGGTCAATGGCGACCTCCGGTACTCATTGAAGATGCTGTACTTCGGCCGCTTCAACTGGACCGCGACGCGCCCGACATAGGTGTACTTGGGCGGCGGGGGGAGCTTGGTCGCATCCAGAGTGGCGGTCCTCTCGAGGGGCCTTGGTGATGACACAGGTTTGGAGGTTCGTGCTCGAAGGGGTGCCATTGGTGGAGGCGAAGATGGTGGTGGTCAATGCGAGATGGTGGTGGTCAATGCGAGAGTGTGTGTGTTGGTCTCTGTCTAGCCACCGCGCCGGAAGTCAACATTTCCACGGCCGCGCGTCAATGAACTCCGCTCGCCGGACACAACCCCGGAGTTTGGCAGAAAGATATATTGTGCACGATATTCGCAGAGCCCACTCGCATCAAAGGCTATACATCTCATCATCTGCCCCACAGCAGGCTGCAGACGGATGCGTGAGGACGGCGAGTCCTGGGTGCACCGGGAGCGGGGTCCAAGCGCGACCAAGTCCCCATCTTTCTCGACCCACCACGGTCCAAGCGGCATCTCATTCTGGCCGCATGGACAGTGGCCAGCAGTCGACGGACAGGAGACGATATTGAGATTACCTCGTCCGCCGAAAGGGAGGTATGAATTTGACAGGCCGGGGGCGGGAATTTTGAGCCCATCGTCCCCATCTCATCCCAAAGTCCACAAAATGCCCGCGCTGACAAGTCCCCGCCGCGCGTAAGACTCCCAGAAGCGGCAGGCGCGAGGCCCAGTCCCCATTGTCCCGCGGACAGTGCCGAGAGACCATGGTGTCTGGGTTCCGCGCACATCACGTGCGAGCCGCCAGGCGCGTTGAACACAAAACCCCGCACTCTGCACAATTCTCTCCAATCTTACTCACCCCCTCTTTCTTGCCCCCTCCCTATTTTCGGTCGGGTCCATTCACGCATTGTCGCCTGCCTAAAGACAAAGCTCTGCCGCTATATCCCCATATCCAACACAATATCTGTGCATTGTCTAACAGAACAGGTAAGCTCATCGGCGGCGCGTCGAGGACGACACTCACGTTTAGCCACCGCCAGTATGGACACCCCATTCAACGCTGGTTCGGTTTCGGTCCCCCTCGTCCCTTACGACATAGCTTCGGGTGGTCCTGCCTCGTCACAAGTCTCTCAGCATTCCTCGATTCCCCGCTCGTTGACGACGTACCTGGGCGGCCATGGAAAGCGGGACCGGGAATCCGATGACGTCGACGAGAGCTATGAGGCCAAGCGTGTCTGTGTTGTTGATCCGCGTGAGTGTTCTTTGCTTTCCTGAGCTCGTGCTGGGGACGCACGAGCGGCCTCGTTGAGCAGCGCGCTGACCGTGGGCCGTCCTCTAGGCCTCCTGGCTGAAAGTGTCGATGTTGCCGAGAGCGAGGCAGCGTCCGCGAAGCCTGCTCCCCCTGTGAGTGCCTTCAGGCTGCCAAGCTCCCAAGATATCTGCAAGAACAATCCGTACAACAGTTGGCGCGCCCCAGGTATGTCTGCTCGCCCATTCGCCCGTCGTCGGCCATCATCTGAGCATCTGCACGTTGGCAGAAGCGCGCGTACAGGCGCCAAAGGCATTTCAGGCGCCCACGTTGACCGAAGCTAATCCTGCGGACTACGTCGCTGAGCTCTACGGGCTTGAGGATATCAATGCTGATCAGTGTACGTTCGTTGACGCTGCTGTTGTGTTGCAAAAAGCTCACCTTCACCTAGCGTTCATGGCGGATGATTCAGACAGCGACGAGGACGCCGATGGCCTCACGGAACTATCCTTCGATGACTTCAAGCAGGAGATGAACACTGTCCTAGAGGATGACAACGATCCGGAACCGGTGTGGGTCCACACGCCGGCGAGGAGGCCGCCCGGCGACCATCCAGTCCACGCAATCATTCCAAAGATCTGGCAGCGGCCGGGGCCGTCGCCGCTCTCGCAGAGCACCACCGTGGAGCCTGCCATCGACCGCAAGACGAACAAAGTGCTCATGGTCCGTAAGATCGCCCGTGACCACGGGAGTCGGATGGATCACCAGTGCGGCCGTCGGTTGGTGCTACGTGCCAATACGGAGAAACTGTGAGTGTACCGCCTACCGCCCACGCGCCCTCTCACTGACGCCTCCCCAGCCGTGCAACCAATGTGCCGACCGCGTCGAACATCGTCAAGTCGATGGACGAACGCAGATCCTGGAGGAACTTCGTCCTCGCCGGCATGGTCACGCCGCCCGCGAACAAAGGCACTCCCGCTCTATGTGTCAAGGAGCCCCTCGTAGGACCGCCGAGCAAGTATGCCTACCAGGACAACACGAAGGGCTGGGTTGGGCGCTCTGTTTTCACCGGCCCGTTCGCCAGTGCCCGACGCATGGCGTCCAAGGGCAAGTGGAAGGTGCCCTGCGACGAGAACAGCAAGCCGCTGTGCGACATCTTCGAGATTCAGTTCGAGGAGGGCCTCGGGAGACTAATGGTGTGGACGGACCGAGAAGCCATGAAGTTCTGGGTGGAGCACAAGGAAGCGGTGGAGTTTCTCCATGGAGCCCGCACGACGCACAACGTGGTCCAAACCTGGGACATCTGCTTTGCCCGCATGCAAGGGATATGGACCGAAGACGAAGACGCACCAAGTGGCGACGAGGTTCCCGTGGATTGCGACGAATCCTCTGACGAAGATCTGTTCGATGTCGGCGACGGCAAGGATGGGGAGGCCCAGGAGGCATCGAGCCAGGGAGGAAGCGGCGATATGATCGTTGATGATGACGGCGACATGGAATATGTCTTCTAACTTGTGAGATGTCGGCGGTGAATCTTTTGCAGTTGAAGGGACATTGTGCACTTACACGACCTTTGCTTTCGGCTTCATGCGTTCTTGCTATTATCCGTTACTGCTTTATGTTTTGACATGTTATATGCCCTATCTCGCTATGCTATGCTATGCTGTTGCTGCCCTATGCCGAAGTGGTCATGGTCAATCGCCTGGAACGATTCGCGATCGCACACAGTGCCGAAGCATTCGGTGAGTAGTGCACAACAGCCATCGCGTCTGATTTAACTTAACCCCCCGCCACCTGCTAGGTGAACAAGCGTTGAATCCCAACTAAAAACTATATTCGCCTTCACGAGCATCGTCAATCATCGCAGCAGCATCGTGGAGTGTTGACATACGTGGCCTCGCACCAGAAAATAGTTGCCTTCGCGCGCCAGAGCACCGACAATCAGAGCACAGTGAACCGCAAGAAGTGCATAGACAGTGTCCAATCCCCAAGACGAGCCGCCCATGCTGTGAATCAATGTGTTTGCTAACCTAGCTTTCTTCGAGCACGACGACTCTGTTCGTTTGAAAATCCTTCGCCATCATGGTGGTTTTCTTGTTCGTAGCCTGGGACGACAGAAGCGTCCGGAGTCCGAGCCCAGTGTCACGAACATCACCGCAGGATCCTATTGTTCTGCAGCGAACCGATGCCCAGCGACGACTCGACGTACAGCGCATGCGATTGGTAGACGAAGACTCACAGTCAAGACCTCGACGAGGACTGCAACACCGAGAGCTCACGTCCAGGAGGACATTTATCGCCATGGTCCCAGCAATGAACCACACCCCTAAGACCACCGCAGTTCTGGCGTTGGCGTTGCAAGGCCATCTCCATCGTGGAGCCAGAGAGAAAGCCAGCGTCCGGCAAGATGAGCAGCAGAGAATAGGAGGTCATAGCCCAGATAACGACGAAGACCACAGCTGGATGCTCTGGTGTTGCGTTGGCGCGGCCGCTGCGTTCTTCACGCGTCACGCCAAATAAACGCAACTCTTCGGCCACCCCAGCGCTTAAACGCTGGACTTCGCGTGTCAGACGGTTCGCAGATCACAAGTACACCAGAGCCTGAAAGTATCCGATGCAAGTTTCGCGCACAATGAGCTTAAGAAGTCGCGGTATATGGATGCGAAGACCATACAACGAAGGGCACATTGTCCACAAGATGTCGTTAAACATCACCGTCCACAGCCATGCCAGTGGGGATACGGACGGCGTCGGTCAATGGCTTCAATGTATACCGTAAGCATATTCCACATATTCACCTAGGATCAAATTACATATTATGATACTGAAAATTGAGCATGAAGAAGAACGCACCAATATTAGAGACCGCCAAGTGGGGAAGCCGGCATGAGCCTGGGAGCGAGCTTAGGCGGGCCCGAAGTGCAACTGTGCGGACACACTCAAAGCGCATATAAACTCGAACCTTTATTCTTAGTTCTGTATCAATGCATTTGTAGGTACATGCAGGTTATAGTGGTGCGGGTGTAAGAGAGAGCGAGAGCGTCCCGACATCATAGGCTTTGATCACGTGGTACAAACGCCCATAGTGGCTCAAGCATGAGCTCAAGCTTCAAGTTGCGTCCCAAGCGTACTAGCCACCATTGTTCCTCCTACCACCTGCACTAGTCATACGTTATACAGAAAGACTCCCCATTTCCCCAAGTCTGAGGTGTGGCAGACCCACACGTATTCTTACCCGCCGTTACCATGTCCATGGTCGACAACTCTCCCCGATCGCTGTCATCAGCCACCGTCTCGCCGCCCAACCCGGTGTTGGAAGAATCGCAAAGATCCACCCCGTACTCGGATCTCGACTTTGAAATTCTACGCACAATTAGGGCATACGATTCTCTCGCTGAGGAGTCTCAAACGACCATTGCTGCTGTAAAGCCACTACTTCCGGAGAAGCATTCGAAGCTCGCGCTGCGCTGCGAACCACCCCAGGCCCGAGCGTCAGCTCGTAATGGTATGTCAAGCCTCCCTGATATATAATTCTGCTAGACGTATCTAACCTTCCGTTATGTCGAGAAGTAGACCTAGTCTGGATCCCGCCGCCGGTGCCCGAGCGGGTGCAGAAGCCTGGACGTCGTGTGCAAGGTTCCGCCGGGGCTCGTTCCCTGGACAAGGAGAATTACTCCGCGCCAACAGGTACTTCTTCCCGTGTGCGTTTTCCGGATGCATATACTTATTATCTGTACTTCTGATTTCTCAGAGAGCGCGGCGAAGGATGCAGAACCTACTCGGCGTCGCACTCGTCTCTCTTCCTTCTCCCACAGCACCGGCGCACAAGCACGGTCTCCGTTCAGCAATCCCACAACAGCACCACCACCTAAGGCTCCCTCGCAGCGCGTATCAGCTGTCCTGCCGCCCGGGAACATCCACCTTCGCCTCAGGCAGCACCTGGCGATCTGCGCCCTGCCGATTCCCACCCGCCTCCGCTACGCGCCGAACTTCTTCCTGCACCCGTACATCCAAAGGAAGCTGAAGAGCAACGCGGGGCCGCCCACGCACACGGTCGTGGGCCGGAAGGACGAGAATGCAGCGCTCCGCTCGATGAAGCCGAAGATGCGTTACCTCGACTCGCCAGACCAGCCGTACCGACACCCGCATCGCTTTGAGGTCGTGGTGACGGCACCCGAACGAGAACGGCACGAGTCCTACTGGTACATCCAGCCATGCCCTGAGGAGGCTCCTGCTTTCAATGTCAATCCTGCTCGTCTTCGGCCTATCAAGAGGCGTGGCGGGAAGTGGCGGGTCACGAAGCCGATGTACGCCTACGTCCTCGACCGTGCTGCCGAATTCAGGTAAGTCTCCGTCTTCATCCATTACCCCGATGATACGCTGACACTCCATCGTCTTTGCGCTACTATCCAGCTCTCGTATGGTCGAGCGCAAGCCTCCGACTGTATTTGAGCGAGACATCACGCGGACCGCGTACGCGGGTAGGGGAGACCGAGAGACGTTCGGCATCCTCTTCACGCCTGTGCCCGTGCTTGGCTTTGAGAACCAGAAGCCACCGCGCTTGTCGCTCCTCAAGCGCATCTTCCTCTCTCGCAAGAAGAAGGCCAAGTGGCGCGCCATCCTGCGCCCCGACCCACGCGCCGCAGCGTTCTTGAAGGAGGCTCGGGAGGAGCTCGGGGATGTTGAAGCCCCTGGTCAGTAGATGAATCCGTGTTCTGCCTCTCTTCTCGGACGCTGTTCGTGCTATCCGTGATCATGTTATCGCCGTTATAGTTATCGCCGTTATGCTGTCCTTCTGACACTGTCGCTCTTTACTGTTCCTCTCATTTTTACGCATTACTACTGACCTTCTCATCACTGTAGCGTTAGCACCAGACTGTACTCATGCTATCTTCTCATCTCCCTGCTCACCGCGGCCTCTTCATCGCGGTCTCCACACTCCTTCTACGGACGAACCACAATACTACTCCCATGTATCCTTAGATTATATTCTGGACCAGATATCTATGCATTATGCGCATCTCATGTCCTCATGAACCGATTATAATCGGACATAAACATATTGGTTCGAGGACAATGGCGTCGGGAGCCAAAGCGGACGGCGGAGTGTTGCGGACACGTGACAAGCGCGTACAAAGTGGCCACCCCGCCCGCGTCCTGTTCACTCCCATCTCGACTTAGCCTCACCATCTTCGAGGACATCTCTCTCTACCCCGCTAGCGTTTTTTGTTCGAGCTCTCTCCACGTCGGCGCTCGTACATCTCGTCTCCTTCACCGACAGTCACCTCCCCAACTCTCCATACCCTCTCGTCGACGGTTCAGCCACCAGGCCGTGACGATCATCAGCATTCCAAGAACATTTCACATCCCACCGTACATTCTTCACGTTATGTCTATCTACACTTCACGCTCTCCGCAATAGTGAGTATATCTATTGCCTGCCTTCTCACCTCCGGAACTGACCTTCGTCTCCGCGCCGCGCCAGCTTTGCGCAGCGAAAGAAGCAGACCTGGTACGCCGAAGTACACGGGAAGGAATACTGCACATACCTGAACCATGTCGAGAGCGACAGCATCGGTGCGTTTTGGAGTCTACTCGTAGAACGGGACACACGGCTCACGAGCGGACGCGCTGCGCGACCTGCACCTATTAGCCACGCCGGACGTCTGGGACAACGACTTCGACATGGACGACAGCGACTTCGGGGCGCGCCTCGAGCAATACCGCACCACTCACGCAGTCGAGGACTATACGGAGGACTGTGAGTACATATAATCCACGTTCGCCTTGGTGGGGCTGACACTCGCCGTCGGCGCAGATATATTCGACGACTCGTTCTTCGCCGACTCCTCCTCCGACGAAGAGGAGTCCG
Source organism: Trametes pubescens (assembly GCA_001895945.1). Lineage (NCBI taxonomy): Eukaryota > Fungi > Basidiomycota > Agaricomycetes > Polyporales > Polyporaceae > Trametes > Trametes pubescens. The sequence continues at coordinate 44,999 of MNAD01001604.1, forward strand.
CGTCCTCGGAGGAAGACGTCCAAATGACCGACGTGTTTGAGACGCGCTCCTTGCCGCCTCCTTCCCCTATCGCTGCTCCCAGCACTGTCGAGTGCATTAAGAGCCCGGCTCCCGACGCGCCCACTGCTTGCACTGGCCTCGACGCAGGCGCATACAACATGGCGGTCGACCTCAGCTGCGCCGAAGACGCCTCCGCAGGCGTTCTTTCCAGAGACTCCTACAAGGAGCCGAAGCCTCGTCGCTGGGAAGCCCCGGGCCCATCTCCTCTCTACAGAGCCGACACGTTCAACGCTCCCGCGCGCAACATGCGCCACGTCTTCAACGACGAAGACGAGACCGGGTTCCCGCTCCCTCTGCGCTCCCTGCACTCGCGCCTCCACGAAGAAGAGGAGCTGATGGCCGCCGCGGAGTCCGTCCCGCCCATGCGCATCCAGCGCATTCGCCGCACCATGAAGCGCGTCGACACGCCGCGCCTCCGCCAGAGGCTCCACCTCAAGCACGCGTGCCACTGGATCTGCACGCTCGATTCTCTCGAGCAATACGACTGCTCCGAGGACATGCGCGACTTCCTACAGTGGCGCATCGAGCTGTTCGTCAAGTATGGGGTCCCCGACTTGAGCGACGACGACGAGGCCCCGCCTCCGCCAATGCTCGGCACGGCGGCAAGGGCTCCGCGCAAATTCCTTTCTGCAGCGGGCTCTCCATACCGCTACAGGCCTGACGAAAAGAAACCCAGCGACGAGGAAAAGAAGAAAGAGGAGAAGAAGTCGCCCATGCCGCTGTTGTCAGCGCATCGCCCCATCCTCTTCACCACGCCTCGAGGAAAGAATGAGTGCGGAGATGACGTTCAAGCACAGGGGGCGCATTTAGAGACGAAGCGGGTTTTCTTGGACCCAAGGGCCGTTATCTACTGGAAGAGGTCGACCCGGTCGGCGCTGCAGCGGTCTTGAGTTATGTATATTATTTTGTGGTAAGCTCGCTTCTCGCGACTGCCATTGTGTCCCATTCTAACCGTTTTCGTAGTATCTTGTATGATGTATCTGTGCTCTGTAGTTGTCGATGTTAGATCGCTTTAAACTGATGCAATTTTGCTTGTACTCCCCTTTTCAAGAGTGCTATACATCCTCGACGATTCCGGAGACTCGACTAAGGTACTTCGTCGCCGCGAAGGCTTTAGCCACACGGCCACGTGATCGCGCTAAAACACGTCGCTTCCCTGCAGGCCACCAACTGGGACGGCAACATATCGAAAGCAAGACTGATGTATTGTAATGATATTGATATACTTCTGCTCATAGAAGAGTCTGTATGTTGTACAATAAAAGTTACAATCATGAGCCCGAAGCACTCGTACATTCGACTTGAGAAGACAGTTGGTATCTACCATACCGAGGGAACGGCGCGCGCATAGAGGGCTCCACAACGAGGTCCGCCGCTGGAGGGAAGAACAGAGCTCTCAAAGAGAGGAGTGCAAGCGTATGCGAGCGGATTCGGGTCCGGGGAGACGCCAAGAAGTAGAGAGTCCCACCACAGCGTGGTTGTGCTGAAGGGACAATAACCTTGCCAGAGGGTGCACTCGTATGCGACGAGCTCCGGGGTGTCTTCGTGGAGCGTGAGCTCAGTGAACTCGATGGGGGCGTTCTCCAGAATACCGAGGTGGAGATCGAGCGGTTGAATCTGTTGAGGAGTGAACGCGGCGTGTTCGTCTTGCGCAACTTGGAGAGGGTCATCCGGGAGCGGGTCATCCGGGAGCGGGTCATCCGGGAGCGTGTAGTCAATGGTCTCTTATAGAAACTCGTCGTATTCGCTTTCATAGTCTTTGAATGCCGTCGAAGTTTCAGGTTTCTTACATAACACGTTAACCTCGGCGGACTTCATCTAAGAGATGGCCGGCCCGGGTGTGTTTCCCATTGCGTGTTGTTGGGCGGTCTTACAGTCAATGTCTTACTTCTTCTGCTCTTCCTCTCCATCGTCGCCGTCAACGTCCATTGCCATCGCCTCCATGCTCCAGGGAAGATCAAGCTCGTCGACAATGATCTTGTCCGTTCGCTGCGCAAACCTCGCGATCTTCTCCTTCATCAGCTCCTTCCATGCCAGATGATGCATGCGCAGGTAGTCCGCCGGAGTGCGCCTTGTCACTTTCTTGCGATGGTCGAAAGGCGCCCTCACTGCTTTCATTTTGGGAGGGCATGCGAACTCGGGATGACGGGGGAGAGAGGCGGATGGCGCGCGAACCGGCGTCCCTATGGGCTCGAATGGCACTGTCAGGACCAGATTGTCATGTCCCTGAGTTCGTGCATCGTTGTCGCTGATCCACCTATACGCAAACATCGTCAACGTGAGTAAAATGTACGCATATTGCAGCGGTGAGCACTCACTTCGACCATTTCCTCTTCTGTTTGTACAGCAGGAACCCCTGCGCTGTAACACCGTGTGGTCGGGTGCCCAGGATTTGAGTGACCGATTTGGATCCGGGAGTTGAGACAGGGCCCAATGAAGCGGCCTTCCGAGTGACTGGACAAGATTCCGTGCTGAAGTAGCCGGTCCGCTGAGTGAGACTATTCTTCGCCGCATGGGTGATCAGCAATGACCATGGCTTGCTTGTATTGCTATGAGGATGGCTAGCTCCTTTCCTGGAGGATGTTGCACGGTTACTCGAGGATGGGCCGGTAGAATGTGACGCCATGGTGATATAAGTAGGTTGCAGTGTTGGATTGGGCGGTGGTGGTGATTGAGATGGAAGCTCAGCTGGTGGTGGCTAGTCGAGCACGAGGAGGCGCCGAAGCCAATGTCACTTGTCTCCCATATTTGGGTGGTGACAAATCCGTTTCTGAGAAATTCCGACCTCTTGTATCTCCTTCGGCTCTATCCGCTAAATGTGTTGCTGAAATGCACACGATTTATGAGCAGCCGTATTCTTTAAGTTCATCTAGTGAGTAAGACCATGTTGGAAAGTTGTCGGTGGTCATACAGCTAGATAGCAAAATATACTGCTTGCGGGTCTTGCGGTTTACATGCCTCTTTTCATGACACGTTATGGATTCTTTTCTCGCCAGTGCAGTTGAGATGCGCAATGCTGAATTCCGATTCCTCCTAGAATCGGAATTGATACTGATCGTAAAGTGAGGATATACGGATATCACGTGACTTTTGCTGTACGTTTGCTTGTATTTGCTTGGTCTGTGGCGGTCGATAGGCGCTTAACGATGACTAGCACTTTCAGGCTCTGCGGCGAGTTCGCTGACGTTCTCGCGCTCGAGCTCGATCGCAAGCCTTATGCATATAATTCTATCGTCAGTATTTCTGGAGCACTATTAACTTTTGGTCAAACAGAAAATCATGAACCAGCTCCTCGGATCCCCCATTTCTGTGTACTTCGGGTGCCTGTGCGTTCAGCGAGATGCTGCTTTTGATATGCTCGATTGATTGGTGGCATACTATCTCTAACGTACCTCCCCGGCCTACTTGAGCCAACCCGCATTGTTGTCCAAGTACGTCGAGTCCAAAGCAAGANCTCAACCTACGCTTGTTAGGGTCCTTACGGCGAGTAACCCTTGCATTATTTTGATGTCCTGTTTGTTGTGTGAGGCTGGTCTTAAATGTGCGCTTCAGTCAAAAGTAAATAGAAAGACAATCAAGTATAAATATGTATCTACAGACTATGGGAGGAATCGGGCTGGGCGTGCGTAGCATCGCCGTTCACCCTCTAGTTGCTAGTACAGGCTGTTTGCTCATGTGCCGTTCCTCGAAGTAAGAACGAGAAGCGTAGATAAGATAAGATAAGATCGTTCGGTATGGCACTGCTTTCGCTGCGTAACATGCTCCCGTCTTCCCACACAGCAGATTGACATCGTACAACTTGCAGTCAACCACTACATAGGCAAGCAGCCAAGTACAACACCTCTACCATGTGGTAATGCAGTGGTCCATTGCTTGTGAATAGCAAATTGAGTCAGTTGTTCATCGAATAGAGCAGCTGCACGCAATGATGTTGCCTAACTACCAGGTTGACCCACCAGTATCTAGTCCCCAATACAGCGAAGACTGCTCGACTACTCCGGGTACCCCCTTCAATCATGCGGCTTCCCTCTCCACACTGGACAGGACGACTCTCATCCTGCATGTCTGTCTCTGGTACACTGCGGATCAAGTTGTCCTGCGCGCATGCGGGAGAAAGCTCTGCCAAGAATGTTGAGCACCCTGGATTTGAAGTTCAGTTGTTCAAATCTGATGGCAGGCGTGTAAACGTCTAATGCACACATTACTCTTCAGCGTCCAAAACTCCTCAGCTGTGCCTCAAGGGTCCGCCATCACTAGAGTTGCCGCTCGTGCTATGGTCCTCTCGTACCCGGAAGCAGCAGACCTCAGGGACATGGCACGCATGTGCACCCCATTGTGCGCAGAAGCAGAGAAGATTCTATGACACTCTGTACATGTGTTGCTCACAGGCTACGCGATTGTACTCTCTCATCATGCCATTGCTTCCTCTTCGCACCACGCAGCTTTTGTTTGCCATGTCAAAGTCTTCATCCATGAAGAGCTGGATCCCAGTATCCTGGAGTGTTTCAGACACACACCAGCCATGAGCCTCCCACCACAATACCTCTCCATCTGCTGCTCAAGGTGCGCAATGTAGGACCACACCATAATCCGATACTGCCAGACCATCTGTGACCTTCACTTCCCAGATGCCATACCAATCTATCCCTGATGATGTTTCCCAGGATGCTGGCTGGATACCCTTCAGGAACTGACTCTCTGTTGCTTCCCCTGTGACTACGCATTTGATGGCTCAACCTACAATGCGTACAACATGGGTGCGAGGTTGTTGAGCAGCTCTCTGCTCATGTCTGATGAGATGCTGTGTGTCATGCACCAATGTCTTACCCTGCTCATCCGCCTTCAGCATCTGCGTTTCTGGCGCTGATGTTCCTCCAACTTTGCCGCTATTGCGTGGCACTCGAGTACAGTGCAGCTTCTTGGGTAAGCATGTCCTATCCCTATACATGTCTGTGCTGACAACACATTTAACAGGCCACCCTCGAGAAAGATCTTGCCCCCTCGACCAAGCTACGACTTCTGCGAGTCTTCATCAACCAGCAGCCATCTATGGACCACACTGGAACGGCCACAAAAGCACTCGCTGAACTCATGCAACCCTGCAGCCCCTCTGTTCGGTTCGTACACCAGTTGTTGATATGGGGATCTCACAACAAATGGGAACCATACCATGTTATCCACAATCTGACAACCGGTGAGATGGTCAAAATCGAAGAGGCTGGAGAATATGAGCGCTGATGCGCACCCACCATGTTTGCCACCCGCCGTGGTGTATCCCCTGCTTTCAACTTCAGTTGTCCGCCCCCGACGGTGTCGGCGTCACCACCAGCTATCCTCTGTCCCTGTACTGAACACCCCTGCTCCCTCACGGCGGTCACCCACGAGCTGAGCGCGTCGGGGCCCCCGACACCCATGCGGGTGAGATCCCCTGACACCCGTCCCTGTGGATGCAACGAGGCAGTAGTGGCCGACACCACCCGTCGGGGAACCCGCAGCTCGCAGATCACTCTGCCCAACCATAGCGTGCGGGATGAGCGGGACCCCAACAGCGACTTAGAGACCTTTCAGTGTTCGCATCCTCGACCTTGGTCTGCATCCCTGACTCGTGTCCGCGTCCCCGACCAGTGTCCGCACCCCAAGACCTTTCCCCGACGACGTGCAAGACGGCCCCGACAGAGCATCACTCGGTATGTGGCATTCCCCAAAGGCCCTAAACAGCGTCCTCCCCTCCTCTTTTTGGCCAGGAGCGATAAGCTCCCTCAGCCCCTCTGCGTGCCCGCTGCGTTCGTAGGGAACTCGGCATTGTACTCGATTCTCCTCGCCTCTTACAAGTCACCTTCCAGGTCTCGTCCTCTCAGCCCTTCGACCCTGACATCCTAGCAGCTGTTATGGGAGACTTGGGTGCATCAGCAGGTGACTTGTTCATCGCAACTAGTAATCACACTTCATTGATCAAACACTTGGCGTAGACAAGAAATAAACGCCATACCTGGCTGAGGTATGTCATGGAACCTATCCGTGAGGTCGTCTCACAAGTGTCCTTCAATGGTGAAAGGAGCTAAAGATTTGATGTTATTTCTGGTGGCTTTGCATGTCAGTTTGAACAGCGATGACACGAACTGCATGCATTGTGAGACAACTCGCTTGCGCAGCCCAACAACTGCATCAGAGTTGACAACATGTGGAGCTCTTCTCCTACACATTTGAGTGCAGTGGCTAAGGGGATCTCGTCAGTCAAAGACGGTCATATAGTGGGCAAGCCACGGTGTACCGAGACTGCCAGGAGGGGTGCTGTTTTTGTCTGCAACTTGGAGTGCATCTCCCGAATTGACCTGCTTCTCCTGAGTATTCCACGAGTATGTAGGATTTTAGGGCGCGTGGGTGAGAGTGAGAGCGAGAGCAAGGGAGCGTGTTTGGCTGAGTGCAAACGTGTGAGTACATTGAGTGTCGCATGGGCAGTTGAGTAGGTACATGAGCGGTGCGTTGCGCTGTAAATACAACAGAGCCGGAATACAAAATAAACCTAAAGCAGAACAATACGAGCTGTGCTCGCTTGCAACGGAGACAATAAGTACTAAATATCGACAGAGTAGGGTGCAATATTTTCGTTGTCAGTGAATATGATGGGGTGGAGGGGCATCTGGATCGAGTGTTGTGAGTTCATCACAAGTCATTGGGCATAGTAGTCAAGCATAAGACATCAGTACTTTTGTAAATGTCTGAAAGGTCTGATACAGACCTCTCAGACGTGTTCAGGTCGGGTCAGATTAGCTTCAGATTCGAATCAGGGCTATCAGACCGTCAGTCACCAGAATTGCAAAAAAGGAGTGTCAGACATATGTCATTTTTGCCGCTGCTACCAATTCAGACCTCAGAGGCGTCCAGAACATCAGATGATACAAATGGACTATCATTGTGAGCCTGCTACTAGCATGCACATGCAGTACATCTGACTCGGGATACAACTACAACACCAGCAAGCTACTGTGCTCACGAAGATACATATGTGCTGCGGTAGCCTGCAAAGTGATGGGCTTGGCCTTGCCACTGTGTTCATCGAGGAGCTTCGCCGCCGACTCAAGCAGTCAGTCAAAACGGTGGGGCTGCTTCACGAGGTCGGCAACCGCACTATCCATCCAAGATGCAGTGAGAGCGCCGGCCATTTTCATCGAGAAGGGGGGCAGGCTGATGCCTCGCGGCTGGTCATCAATATACCACATAAATGTGCGCTGAACCTAAGGCCGCACTCAATATAGCCATGAAGAAGTATGCAATGCGAACAGCTTACCGCCGCAGCTGCCAGAGCAAGAGCACTGGCCGGATACTTGTGCTCATCCACTACAGACCTGTCAGTGCAGCCTAGATGGGACACCATGAGCCTGAGGATGTATTTGGATGACAGCTGGTCGCATGCTTCCTTGGGCTGCATTGACAATGAGTGAGCTATAACAATAACAGGTTTCGTACATAGCAACGTACATGCTTGATGTTCGGACACCCCCAGATCGCCTCGCCGCCAGGTTTGGCGGTGTCTTGTAACCAGGTGTTCACACCACGATCACTGCAGTCATATGCCGAGAGGGTCGTGTCTGCGCGGCGCATAGTGATCTCAGCTTTCACCAAAATGATGGCGATCTTCTGGAAAGAGTGTCACCAATCGTACACTTGTTGCTTACACTGCAAATGACATGTTAGTTAGTACGGACACCAGCAGTCTTGGAATGTAAGTGTACCCAGTCATGGATAGGATCCTTGACTGTAAGCTTGTGATGACACTCGGGGAAGACGTCATCGATGAGAGCCTGGAGGCGTTCAAGGAAGGTGTGCTTGTTTGGCAGATCGAGGAGCCATGGACCCTCATCTTGCATACCGACACACTCTTTGAGGGATGGGACAACAAGAGTCCTAACTTCAGGCTTGACCCAATCAGGGAGGTTGTCGTACTTCTTAGTGCTCTCCGCCGCTGTGGGGCTGTCTTCATCATCTGACTGTACCTTCTTCTTCGGCGATGCCTTGCTGTTCTTGGTGCTCACACTCTTGCGCTTTCCAGCCGAGTAGTCCTCCGACTGGGACACCTCGGAAAAGTCGAGTGGCTAAGGCAAACCATTAGCGTGACCGGTGCATAAACACAGATCATATGCAGCATCACTGACCTTCTGAGCGGCCGCTAGCGCAGCCTTCTTGTGCTTCTGTAAGATGGCAAAGGTGCGGTCGACGTGAACTTGCTGATCTGTGAAACCGCCTATGATCTCGACGTCCGAACTGTTTTCATCGCCTTTGTCATGATCACGTCGCTTGTTATCAGCTCTCGCAGCAGCTGCTTGTTGAAGTTGAGGTAGTATTGATTTTGTCAGCCGACAGTATCGGGTATGCGGCAGTGCACGAGACGTACCATAGGAGCGTGGAGCTGGTGTCCGACTGGGCATAGCTGCAGACACCTTCGACGTGTGTGCCTCAGAAGCATAGCGCTCCCGCCAGGACACGCTGAATGCATCATCTCCCTTGCCGGATTTCTTCGATGATTTGGATGTCTCACTAGGGTTGTGAATGAGCGTGAGGTGGAGGACGTTCACTCGCAGAAGGTCAGAACTTGAGAACGTACATTATACTGTCTTTGGTCCCGCACGGCCGTTTCGCAGGTGGTTGTACTTGACCGTTTGGGCTGCCGCTGCCTGCGCGTTTCCGGCGCTTATAAAGGTCGTCACGGACGTCCTTCTTCTTCTGCGCCTTCTTCTCGGCATAGGACAGCTTTGGCTGTGGGACGGGGTGAGTACAATACAAGACATATCAGGTTCGCACATGGACCTTTGCACTTTGCTCGTAGACCATCTCATCTTCGGCGTCTCCTTCTTGTGCGTCCTCCTCGAGCTCAACTTGAGGGTCATCTTGATAGTCTTCATCTCTGCTATCCGATACATGATCGTCGATGCTCCGCGGAGGCGATGCTGGTGCAGAGCGGGTGGTAGTCTTGGCGACACCACGGGCCGGCTGCTTCCGTGGAAGTGCAACAACATCCTGTGCATGTGAACGAGCTTCGAAAAGATCCCCTCCGGACTCCGAGTCACTGTACCGGTCATCCAGAAATGATGGCAGGTCGGGCTTCAACAGCGAGACGGGGAGTCGAGGTGCCTGAGAATGCGGCGCCCGAGTGAATATATGAGCTTGTAAGGTGGATACTCAGTCCATCCAAACACCACAAGGGACGTACCAGATGCCCATCCTTAGCGGTGTCTGTGCTGGGTTCATCACCGGGGTTAGATTGATCTCCAAGCGGGGGGTCCGTATCTGCCATATATGGAGTAAGTGTCAGAACATGCGGCGCGCAGCGTGTGCTTGGGAGGCGGACGTACTGAAGTAACACGCTTCTTCAGCATCGTCCTCTGCTCGCTGCCTCTCCAGGACAGCGACCGCATCTCTCTGGAGGTCCAAGGTGGCCTCGGCTGTGTCCTGTTCCGCCTTCTTCTGGGCCCGTGCTGCATCTTCGGAGGCCTTCTTAGCCTTGGCCTCACTGGCGATATCGGCCTTAAAATGTTTGGCGAGACCTACTGCGAAAGCAGGGCGGTGGCCCTTGTTGGTCGTTCTTGTAGAGTAGCCATGCTGCACCACGGCACATGCGGTTAGTAAGGTGAGCCTTAGTTGTACACAAACCGGGTACACTGTACCTTTGTATGACCATCATCCTGCGACGACTCTGCTAGTGCTGAGCCCTGTACGTCAGGGATGTCCTCTGGGATGGGCTGGGTAGAGTCGTCCGCAGGGGTGGCTATGGGATTCACTGAATCGGAGCTAGGATGTCCTCGAGTCGAACACCAAGGCTTGTGAGCGCTCGCCTCTTCTGGCACTGATGGTGCTGGAGAGGCAGGCTTCTTGGCGGCTGGTGGCTTGCGTTTCGGGGCCATGGAGAAGTTTGGCGAGCGTAGTAGTGAGCGAGTGCGATGAGGAGACGCGGCAGACAGAAAATGAATAAAGTTTAAAGTTTAAGCGCTCGAGAGGAGCCTGGCTGCTCCTCTCGACAGTGACGAGTCACGCAGGTTTGACGTGTCCTCCTTCTTCCTATACCTGCGTTTCCCTCTCTGCTTTTTATACCAAACACTATCAGTATGGCTCGGACCTGCTGCCTCTGCCCAGCCAATGCGACTTTCGAAACGGCGCGTGGCTTCTATGCTCACCGCCACCGCGTCCATGCACATCCTAAGCCCCCACTGCCAGAGTCGACCTTCCGCAGACACCCGCACCTTACTGGTGAACTCTAAATTGCTGTTTTCCGCCGGCCTTGAAGCACTCTCAACCATGAGTATCAGGTCGTCCGTGCGATGCCCAAGGGAACTTCATCCCGCACAACCAGCTTCCTGAGCCTCTTCCAGACAACATCAACTGGTCGCCTTTTGCTGACCGACCATCCTTCGAGTTTGCCGACCTAGTTTTCCAAGATGCACACCTCTCGCAAGGCCGAGTAAATAGCTTGCTCAGCCAGCTTGCCGCCAAGCACATTGTGGATGGCTATCCCAACTACGACGCCATCTACAAGGACTACAGCGCGGTCAAGTCTGTTATCGACAATATCCCCTACGGTCCCACAGTCTGGTGTACCTACGCTGTGCGATACAACGGCCCCCTCGATGCCAACTCCGCATCATGGAAGCGCGAAACGTACTTCATTCACGCACGCAACACACTGCACGTTGCGGAAGCCCTCGCCGGAAGCACTGACTTCAAGGAAAAGTTTGACATCATCCCGTTCGAAGAATACCCCACTCCCAGTTGCCGTCGCACATCTCATCTGATGTCAGGACGATGGGCTTATAAGGAGGCGGTGCATCACCTGCCATTTCTTGTGCACGGCAAACCTGACACCATTGGTTAAACCTAGAACAAGATCAGTGAGGACCCACAGACCCACGGTGCAATGCTTTTCCCCATCATCTTGGGTGCGGACAAAACGACGGTGTCCATTGCCACTGGACATCAAGAATTCCACCCCGTGTACATGTTGGCCGGCAATATCCATAACGACATGCACCATGCCCACCGCAAGTTGATTGTCCCAATTGCTTTCCTCGCTATTCCGAAGGGTACGTGGGCAGGCTATTATATGAGGTTCACGCTAATCAGTCCTGCAGCGGCACACGAATGGGACAATGATGAAGAGTTCCGCATTTTCAAGAAGCAGCTCTATCATGGATCACTCGCGAAGATCCTCGAGCCCCTGCACCCAGGTATGACCACACTGCACGTCATGCACTGTCTGGATGGACATTACCGCCGCGCAATATTTGAACTTGGGCCATTCATCGCCGACTACCCGGAACAGGTCTACCTATCTGGTGTTGTTTCTGGGTGGTGCCTGCGGTGTGTTTGGGTTTTATTGTCCGTTCACACACAATCTTTAACTTGACTGTACTTCTCAGGTGTCTGGCTGTTCCGGAGGATGAGTTCATGGAGGGTCTTCCGCGTTTTCGAGAACATACAGCTGCCCTAAGAGAGGCGTACAACACAGACACACTGTGGGATGTGTTCGGTGTGAACAGCGACGTCACGGTGCGTCTCTACACTGCCTGATGATCTACTGCTCTGAGAAACATATTGTGATAGCCATTTACAGAACACTTCCTGCGCGCGGACATCCACGAGCTGTTGACCCCTGACCTGCTTCATCAGCTCATCAAGGGAACTTTCAAAGACCACATTGTGGCATGGGTGGTTGAGTACGTCAAAGTGACAGCCGATAGCGAACGCGCAGCCAATAGAATCCTCAATGACATTGATCGACGGTATGATCTGCCTTTATACATCATTTCATCTTGACTGACTATCATCTTTAGTCTTGCTGTGGTGCCTGCATTTCCAGGCCTGCGCCATTTGCCTCAAGGTCGGAACTTCAAGCAATGGACTGGCAATGACTCTAAGGCACTCATGAAGGTGCGTCTGCGAACAGCCATTCTTGAGAAATTAGCCTTATATTTCCGCCATATGCAGGTCTTTCTTCCTGCGATTGTCGGTTACGTCCCAGACAAGATGGTCCAATGTATTGCCGCCCTCCTCGACTTTTGTTACCTTGCTCGCCGCTCGGCTCATGATACAGCCAGCCTCCAGGCTATGCAGGAGCACCTCGCTCACTTTCATGACCTCCGTGTCATCTTTGAGGAGGCAGGCATCCGCCCCAATGGCTTCGCACTCCCCTGCCAACACGCTCTTGTCCACTACGTTCGCAGTATCCAGCTGTTCGGTTCGCCAAACGGCATCTGCTCTTCGATCACTGAGTCACGCCACATCTCCACCGTCAAGAAGCCCTGGCGGGACTCCAGTCGCAACAACCCTCTTGGCGAGATCATCCGCAAAATCACCCGCTTGAGTCAGCTCGCTGCTGCACGTATCGAGTTTGGGCGGCGGAATATGTTCTACGCAGACGTGTTAACACATGCACTCCTCTCTGAGGGCCATGATGTGCCAATCGACAGGGAGGCCGCCGCCGATGCACGATTTCGGGACCTTGAGGATGCAATGGCAAGCGACGACAATCCAGCAGATGCTCGAGTCTCTGTGAGTGTATGCCCAGGTATGTTGTGCACCCTTTCGTGTTCTCCTGCTGACGTACTTGTCAGCCTACGTCAGCAAGATGTCTGAGCTTGCGGACACCCTTAGCGAGCCACAGCTACTGACACACATCGCCCGCTTCCTATACCGTCAACAACATCCCGATGAGCTGGCAGACGATCCCCCTCTCGCTGCTTTGCCTTACGTATGGGCTAGTGAACGCATTGCTGTGTACTACAGTGGATCTGCAACGTTCTACGCGGCAAGTGAGCAGGCCGGCCCATACGGGATGCACCGCGAGCTGATACGCTGCAACCTGGCGTGGTGTGGCGCTTACCCCCGCTATGACACCGTGCTCGTCAGCACCGATCAGGATGCGGTGGGGATGGATGGTATGACAGTCGCCTGGGTTCGTTCATTCTTTTCTTTCACTTATGGTGGCGAGCGGCATGAGTGTGCACTTTTTGAGTGGTTCATACTCAATGATCTCACACCCGATGATGTGACGGGGATGTGGATTGTTCGGCCAGATTACAATCTCCAAGGTGATCGTCTGGTGAATATTATTGCAGTACAGTCTATTGTTCGGGCTTGTCACCTCATTGGTGTGTATGGTACAACCTCTCTCCCTGATGACTTTGACTTCACAGACTCCCTTGATGTGTTTCGTAGATATTACGTTAACCGGTATGCTGATTATCATACACACGAGATGGTTATATGATCTCATAAATGTATCAGCAGTCAATTGCTTACTTGTTACCTATCTGAACTCTCTGACGAAGACTGTACCCTTCTGACCGCTCTGAATTGTCTGAACATCTGACTGCAGTATTTCCAGACCTTTCAGACTGTCAGAACTATGCAAAAGTACTGATGCGAGTGTGCAGCAACACGAGAAATTGGAGGCGCAGAGGAGGATACGCCTTGTGCTGCACCACCACCAGGTGGGGGAAGGGGACGAGGAGATGTCGCAAGGCGACAAAGTGGATTCCTTCCAACCTTTGCAGTTCGAAGTTCAACGTCCGCGCGAGGTGGCTAAAAGTAGCACGTGGCGTAAAATGTGATCTTTGGTCACATGAGGTCACATCCTACTCAACGCCAATGCCTAGACGCTGAACGGCTCAAAATCTTTTGAAAGCGCGGCAGCAATGCACGACTTGGTGACCGCCGTCAAACGTTGAGTGGAAACATTGCAATACAGCACAAAAACCGATATATTGTCGTAGTATCTGCTCAGGCAGCGTAACTCATCACCGAGAACTCCGGTAACGGTTTCCACAAGCGCCACGTTACTGAAGAAAGCGTGTAATTACAAGCGTTCCGTATGTATCTTTTACGCAGGCTTTTTCAAGCGAGCGTAGACAGAATCTTTGTTTACAGACACATCGTATCTGGGCGTAAACACGGGCGCTAATTCGGCAACAGCCGAAAGCCTACCTCAGCGTCTCGTGTGCTCTCGTGTGAGATCTCGTCGTCGTCCTCCTCCCCCGCTCAACGCTCATACACGACTACTCACGGACTCACCCCGTATCAACTTCTCTACGGCTCTTCCTATGCCTGCAGGGTCAAACGTCAACGACTCGCACAGTATGCAAGATTTAACGCGTTCCTCTCCCCCTCCGCCTCTGCCACCCCCGACAACCATCTCAACACGATCCCTCAGGCCCCGTCGCTTGAGGGGACGATCTACACCTGGAAGCTCGCAAGCATCCGCCGCTTCGACCTCTCGTTCTCGCTCGCGATCTGTGGCCGCGAACCCGCCACCCGGTCCCCATCAACGTATCACCAGTCGCAATCTTGCGCCGACTTCTGCCAGGCACTCTGCGTCAGCTCTCGAGGACATGATAGGCTCGGAGGAGAACAAGGATGAAGGCAAGGACGTGGAGTCGAGGCGTAAACGGACACGGTCAGGTTCACCTTCCACTACTCAGCATTCCCCGAAACGACAGAGGCCCACATCAAAGAGGAAGCCCCCAACACCCCCGAGCGCTCGGGCTCGCGCAGACTCGTCATCCACTCCTTCCCGAGACACGCCTGATGAGCAAGCAGTTGCTGCCCTAGTTACGTCCAAGGTGAGACAGACGTTTACATAACTGCTGGAGTGCGCTCACTCGTCTGCTCAGGACGCTCAGTCCCCTCGCGATCATCCAACTGCGGAGGACGATCCCAAGGCTGCTTTTGAGCGCATGATGGCCGAAAATTCACCACAAACCTCGTCGCCGTCTCAAAATATCGACGGCGCGCCAGAAGAAAGCGGTAAAGTGTTCGCTGCGGAAGAAGTGCTCGCGGCAGTTTCTTGCAGGACACCTGGACCGAGTGTGCCGCTCCCTACGCCACACCACCCCTCACCAGCTCCTACTGCGGAACCTAGTACCGTCTCGTTCGAGCGCTCAGCTCGACAACGCCCTCCTGGAGAGTCTCCCATCGCCCCCTCGGAGAGCACGTTGGACGCTTCGCATATTCGGGAAGTCGAACCTCTGGCCTCGTATTCATGCCCCGTCTGCTTCTCACCGCCAACTTACGCCACGATCACGCCATGCGGACACGTCCTCTGCGGTGACTGTTTATTCACCGCCGTGAAGACTACGATTCAACGAGGCGCATATACTCTTCCTGCCGGGGAGAGGATGGTGGCAAGGTGAGCGTCCTAAGTTTATCTGCACTGCATGAACTCACTATGTGGCATTTGGTTAGATGTCCAGTATGTCGAGCTGCCATTCCCGGCTGGGACGGTAAGGGTGGTGGGGTTATAGGCCTGCGTCCCCGCGCCGTATTCAGCTTGTAGCTTCTGATCGCCGTCGGGTGTCGAATGCTGAACGTAGCGTGTCACACGTAATGGTATATACTCCGTTGGCGTCGAATCGATCCCGACGGGTAAGGGATGGTATCGCTTCTGGTACGTAGCACTTTGCCGGGGAAGACGCACATTGTTCGGTGCGTTCGTCGTAGCTCGCACTTCATCGCCAATTCACTTTATCATAGAATAAAACCGCGATAGGATCTCAGTGTCGACCACACTGGTCATCGATGTATCAAGCGTGTCTGGAGCTGGATAGAATGTTCGCCCCTGAACTTCGACCGCACGTCGGACAACGCCAGCGTCACTGTTCGCTCTGCACAGGAAATGCGGGAGAAGCAGTTGCGATCTGTCTGTATGCGCAGGGTCCATAGCTGCCTCTAACAGCGCCGCCGGCTTCATCATCGTCGTCCCGATCGCACGCAGCACTTAAACATTCCGGGATCGTTGCGCATCGGTGACGCCTTCCTTCCTATGTTGGAAGCGCTCTTGCAACCTGTCTGGCCTGCTGTTCGCCGCCCAATGATCACGAACACGAACATCAGCGCCGCGCGCCTCCTCGCACTCCCGTCCCCGCCTCGATCTACATCCTCCGTCTCCGTTCGGACCCCGGTGCTCGTACCCGGCGGGCACATTTTTGGCTTCCTTGCTCTGCACGAACTGCGATTCCCGGGGCTGTGGCGGCTTCCTCAACGACGTGATGCACCGAGCACGACCCGGCGACAACCGTCAGGACAACTATGGCGACCGCAATCAACTCTTGCCCTACGTCCTCTCGCCTCAGGATAGCTCGGGGGGATGCTTGACAAAGTCCTGGATGGCGTGTCAAGAACTGTCGTGCTGTGCCCGTTCTTCGGGAGAAGGGTTGACATCCTGCGTAACGGCGCGCCGTGGCTCGTTAAATGCGTATGTAAACCTTGTCAACTACTGCGATGCGATGTGCTGCTTCTGATGCGCTTTCAATGAAGACGGACGCCACGACTCTGCGTCGGCGATGGTAATGCCCAGTCGGGTGACGCGCACACCAGGTCCACTTTCAAATACGCCGCCAGGCACGCCCGCGGCAGACGTGATACAACTCGATCCCGGCATATTTTCGGCTAGCCGTGGAGACAGTGCGTGTGACATTCGCAGGCGCTGTGAACGAGGAAGACATGATGAACCTTACAGAAGGAGCTCACATTGGTGCCCGCATGCGCGCCTCGAAGAGTCTAGGTGCTCTGGAAAGCTGCATGGCCGCGCATCGAAGTTCACACACTGTTCGCACGGGTTGTGTGAACGCCTGCTGCGGCGTGGGGCCAGGTATGGCAAGCGCCCGAGTTGCGTGGTAGCCTTCAAGGCTGCTGTCACCCCTCTCCTCAGCCGAGCTCCGCGAGAGGCACCCGCCATTCATGTCATGTCATGGGTAACCTTCGCGAACCCCCAGCTGGACGCACTGTCGACCTACGTCGGCAACGACTCCCCTTGACTGGGCAGCCGGCAGCGGTCAGATCTCATCCTCTATCGCTGCGTACCGGTGCAGCGGTCGACGTCGTCCACGCCCGGTCACCTGAGCCACTTCCAGGCCGGATCCGCGCACGGTCTCATGCGGCTAGCGGACAAGCCACAGAACGCGCGGGGGAGCTGCCATACACAGACGATTGTCGGGACGTCGAAGCTCAGAAGGTTCGTACGGCATCCCGCCATTCGCCCCGTACCGGCGGCCGCTGGCTTGTGTCGCGGGGCATGGACGAGGCGTATTTGTCCTATGCCGCTCTATGCACGTGTGTGCGCCTTAAGCAGGCGGTAATTATCGTGTGACGGACCTTGTGTTCGTTTCCATTCGTCGTGGCTCGAATGTCCTTGTACTCATGCATCGCTTTCTTCCTTCTACCTATCGTACTGCCTCTTGCTTGCCAGCCCGCTCAATGTATCCAGGTGAAAGCTCGTATCGTCAGACTACGATAGCCCATCGAGTCGCAGACGAGGTGAGTGGTGTTTAATTGCGCGCCACGTGGT
This sequence comes from Trametes pubescens, assembly GCA_001895945.1. Lineage (NCBI taxonomy): Eukaryota > Fungi > Basidiomycota > Agaricomycetes > Polyporales > Polyporaceae > Trametes > Trametes pubescens. The sequence goes on from MNAD01001604.1 coordinate 62,391, forward strand.
CTCAGACGGCATCGCGCGAGTTGCACTGGACACACCTCCACTCTCAACCGCACAACGCAGGGCCCGATGCAGTGTTGGTAGACGTGGAGTGTCTTGTCGGCAAGCAACAAGAAGACCGTGCAAGAGTTGCCTAGCGTCAGAGTCCTTCCACACCTAGGCTGGCAGGACTCGGTTGAGACGCTCTACTCTGCCTCTTCACGCCACATGGCATGCCACGCTCCGCAGTCTGCTGCTGCCACCAAAGGAGTGCGTAGTCTTTGCTTGAGGCGATTGGACAGCGAAGGCGGGCCGTTGGCAGGCCTATGCGTAGGTCCGTTTTGTGGCAAGCGCGCCTTGTGCTAACGAATCAGCTTCTCCAGATGGACCAAAGCATCGCCCACGGGCTCCTGGCCGGGGACGTCAGTCTCAAACTGCTTCCAGCGGTCCTCCCGCCCGACCTATCGGGTGCTCAGGCGGCGCCGCCAATTTCATTTTGCATGGCCACCCCGGCTGCCCTGTTGCTGGTCGGATATGCGGTGCCCAACAAAGTCTACCTGTGCCCAAGGTCGCATATGCTCAACTGGCGCGTTCGCCTCATCTAAGGTTCGTTAACCCTCGGTCATCTTTACGCCCCATTTGACACTTTCTTTCAAGGGCCTTCAAGGCGTGGCCGCTGCGAAGAATGAGTACACTGCGATGGCGGGCGAAGCTTGGCTCCGCTGGCGGCGGCGGTGGTAATTATATCCATAGCAGCGGCGGCTTCCAAGAACCTCCTTTCGGGCAAATCAATCTGAGAAGATAACAGCGCGCGCCAAGGCCACGCATAGTCCCTCGGTGGGCTCGGAAGTAGTATACTTCATACGCAGCCCCCGTCGGGGTTGAGTTGACAGTTGGTGTCGGGTGGTGGAGGTGAGTGATGCAACTGTTACAAGGACCTGCGGTCAATCTCAGTATCAGAAGCACGACCTTATACATCGGTCCGTACGAGAGGCGGCACGTCCGCAAGGTGCGGGGGACGGCTCGCGCCATGTAGAAACACGATCAACGCTTTTGGCGCCTTCTATTGTTGTGAGCAACATATTGAGGACTGGCAGCCATACCCCATCATTAAGTCGTTCTAACGGCCTATCCTCATCTTGCAGATGAAGAGGACATCGGCCCGCTAAGCCATCGCGCACACACAGACCCATGTCGACGCAGTGGTCTGCATCCGCGAGGCGGTGCTATTCATCCACTCTTGGGAGCGTGAGACTTCGACTAAGGCGCCAGTCAGCATCACCCGCCGCATGACAATGCAGCAGATGCGCGTTGGGAAGATTCGTTTCAAGCCGACATTTGTCCATGCCGCCGTCGCTGATCTCTAGTTCGCCGGATTTTGTAGTGCCTCCCGCCTTACCCGATGGCGCTTTGTATCTGCGCCTCGGGCGGGGGCGTCCTGTGGGCGCACCGTCATTTCACATCGGCCCTCGGCATTCCGAGAATATCGGCGTTGCGACCGACGTCCTGCCCCACAACATCGCCGTTGACCCCCCTCTCGACATGGTGGCGCACACAGAGGTGCCAGTGCGCACAAGCAGGAGTACACCGCGTGCGGTGTTGGCATGACTTCTACCTAGAAGCCGCAGTGCGGTGGGAAGGTGCGCCATTGAATTCGCACGCTTTACTCAAGGAGGAGTCTGACTTGCTACTCGCGTCTGATGTTTGCGAACTCAATCATAGGCCCCGTCAGGACCATCGAGTCGTATGACAGTTCCTTTGCAAACCGCAAAATGAATGATGCTCATCACGCTCACCACTCCGGATTAGAGGTGGCGAGAGTTACCGCAGGTCCGTTCGGCGACCCGTATCTTTCTTCCCGCTGCGCTGCTGTCTGAGCACCGTTGCGCGGTCATAATCACTTCGTGTGTGACCGCGGTCCGAACCCCCACCGCAGCTTCAAAACGCCGATCCCGTGAATCTTGCTCCGAACCACACTACAGTCGCCGCCGTGAACAGTAGGGGTAGCCTCCCGTCGAGGCTCTCGTTTTGGAAAGCGCTGCATGACTTACGGAGCATCCATCACCCTTGAAGTTGAGGCCTTGAGGCTGCGCCACACTCGCGCCGCGGCGCCGATACCTTTCCTGCTCCGGAGCATCCCGACCACCCTGCGCGCGCGGTATCATCATTGATTGGACCTGGCCAACAGATTCCACTCCCAGTCGTTTTGGTGAGTGCTTTGGCTTCCACGCTCGTCATCGGCACTGGGTCGGAGGACTTCCCTCCCGATACTGTATCGCAGGAAGAGTGGGCCGAGGTTCCCCATCCGCATCGAGAACCCGTGTCATCAAATTCATATGGATTCCCGCTTCCCGCAGATTTCGTTGTATCTTGCTGCGTCGGTTGGGAAGCTGGTGTGTGGCACATAGGTCGTCGGGGATCAGGAGTGTCGACCGACGGCTGAGGCAGGAGGGACGCTGCATCGAGACGTCGGGTCGCCGATGTCTGTGCGCGAGCGGCCGGTCTCATGCAGCGTCTCCGGGCCGAACGGACAGAGAGCTTGAGCGGCGCGCGCAGCTGAGCAAATATACGCCGCAATGGGCCGCCCATCAAGGCCCGCCGACTTGCTGTGCAGGTCTGGAGACGCCTGGCGCGAGGCGGGCGGTCTGCCTCTGAGAAGCGTCCAGAGCAAATCAAGGCGGATCAAGGGTTCGGTGCTGTTGAGAACTGCGTAGATTGCCGCTGATATCGTGGTGTGCGGGCTATTTGAGGCTGATTCTATATATCTGCAGGCTCGGCGGAGTAGCACGTCGGGGCTGCGGCGCATCCTAAATGCACAGCCCGGTGGTCAGAATGGCGTCCGCAGAGGCAACGAGAGAAGCCGCGGTGCACGCGCACTGTCCGCCGACATGGCTCATTTGCGTTCTTAGCTGCAAGAAATGGCGATTTTGTCCTCCAGGGAACGACGAGCGTCCTGAGCATGATCAGTGATGCTGGCGTTGATGAGCCATCAGCATTGTTGGAGTTCAGTGGACAAGGCCTGGCGAGCCCGCTGGCCGAGGACTACGCCCTGGCGGCATTCCATTATTGTGCAGCAGCGTCTCCGCTGGGCGCGGACGGTTGCACCGTCGCAGGGTGCGGAGTGTGGCGGCGCTGGGCGCTGCAGAGGGGCCGTGCGGACCGCGTGTTTCATGCTCGGAGCTGCAAGTGAGGGGGGCGGGCCCGGCGGGACGAGCGGCTCGTTTGGCACTTCCGGGTGCCGATGTCGGTGTTGTGTATGGATGGGACGTGTTCGGCGTGGATACGACAGTATCACTTCGCGACAATCTGCCAAACCCGACTCACTGCTCAGGGAATCATCGCCTTGTGTCACGCACCTGTCCCAAAAAGGCAGCTGATGAGGGTCGCGAACGCACTTTCGCGCTCGCGGGTTCTGAAATCTACGACATTTTCGCAGACTCGCTTAACCAGGGCCCGTAAACCCCAACGGGCATTTGCCATGATTGATCTCTCAGGCCACCAGCCAGAGCTCGAATCTCTCATTTGAATCTTGGCGGTGCAGCACCAAGCAGCCCCCCACCAACCATCACCACTTCCTCCAGCAGAAGTCGAAGCGTTTAGATGCGCTCCCACAGCACTCGAGACTAGCACAAAACCGTCCACTGGCCCTCCTTTCTCTCTGCTTCTCATCTCCGCTTTCGCACCGTCCACCTTCCATCCCCTCCGCACTCGCCCCCGCCGCCATCACGCCCGAGCTTGGTCCTTTCTCTCATCCTCCCCGCCATCATGCTAACAGACGACCTCCCTTGGCCGGAGCTCGGTAATGTCTCTCGTGGCGCTACCAGGGGAAACCAAGGCCAGAAAGGTGTTCTAGGCTCCCCAGACGGTGAGGGGCGCTGTCTGCTACAGCTGCGCGTGCAGCCGGGCGTGCTCGCGGTGCGCCTCAATCGCCAGGCTAGCGATTGGTACCGCACGCTCGACACCGAGGTCAACCGCGCGCTGAAGCTCACGAAGACGTACTGGCGCAAGGCGCGGCGCCGGCAGGACTACGACGCGCGCGCAGACCAGGACCACATGGAGCTGCACGAATGGCTGCAGCAGCTCAAGGACAAAGTGATGTCGCACCTCGAGGTGCTCATGCAGAAGGGCGAGATCCAGGGTCCGCCGTACATCATGCCCGACAACATCGAGCTCGCCTTCCTCCGCGGGTTCATCGAGCGGCAGGCGACAGGGGTCCCACATAATCCCCGCCTCCGCCGCGCCTTCGGGCAGACTCGGGCACTCGGTTTGGACCCCGGGGCCGGGCCATCGAAGCTCGGCGCATCCTCACCCTCAATATCTCTCGCTGGGTGGAACGGTCTAGCGGACAAAGGTATGTAAGACCACTCGTAGACGTCTCCTGGCTGCTGCTGAAATGGCCGGCACAGATGCGAAGGACGAGGAAGCCACACCGCCAGCGTCTACGCCAGAACAGGGGACGTCCAGCTCGCTGCTGAACGAAGTAAATCATAACAGTGAGTGCTCCGCTTTACGTAGCGCTCCTGTGATATATACTGATCCCGCGGTTCCAGGACGGACCATGGCCGGTGCAAAGGCAGCACTGGCTCGCGCACAGAGAGAGACGCAGGATGCCTTCGCCCGCTACACGGCTTGTTTGGACACCGAGGCGCAGATTCGGCAACAACTGAGCATTGCCGAGGAGCGGAGAGATGGGCTGAGTGAGTGCATTACTGCTCCAAGGAGGTGTATTACGTGGCGCGCAGTGCTCATTTGCTCCGTTGCAGTGGCCTCGCTCGTCGAGAGTTTCCGGAGCGACCTGGATTGTAAGCACCGCCGCTCTGGAAGCACCCCGGGTTCCCCGTGCTGACCGTCCCGCAGCCCCTACTGGTTCGGGGAAGCAGTCCCCGCTTGTGGACGACATACAAAACACGCTCGAGCGCTCGGACTCGCGGGCGAGTACATCACAGTCCCACGACGATATGATGAACGCGATGTGAGTGCTCCTGAGCTGATATCATGTGGCGCATGCGCTGAAGAAGGGTCGGACAGGCCGAACAACCATGTGGCCTTGCAGGACAGCGTCTCAGCATGGAAGACTATGCGGGAAATGCAGTGGTCGCATAGCGACGCCATGGCTGTCCCCGATGTGTCCCGCGGGCACCACGAACTGGGCTCAGTTGATCAGGTACGCCGTTGTGTGTCCGTGGGGAATGCAGGGTCCTTCTGAGCTTACTATCTATAGACGTTCTCTCCGGCGGCGCGGGGTCAGGAGTTGCAGATGCATGCGCTGAATCAGATGGAGCGCAAGCACCCGAGGAGTTGGGAGGAGCTGCAGAGTGCGTCCCTATTTCTCCGCGGCCTGTACCCGCTGCAGGCCACATACTGACTCGCCTGTGAGCAGACCACAGCGCCGCGTTCGAAGTGAGTGACTCAAGATTGTGCGTAAAGCATTGTGATTTGACGTCTCTTCGCGCACTCAAGGATATGTCTTCCCTACCGCCCCGAAAACGCCATCAGATATCCGGTGCAGAATACCTGGCCAGTTCTCGCTCGGTATGCTCCTCAATAAGGCAGTCGGCGATGCCGCCGCCGGGGCAACCCTCCCTGAGACTGGACCCGGGTGTCGCGGTCATGTCCGCCAGCAACCCAGAGCTCAGCAACCTCGCCTTATGACTCGGGGCGCCCCGACTGTGAGCCCCTCTCGTACGTCGCTCACGATCGCTGTCCCCATCCGCACCGCTGATCTTACGCTGCGTCTCCCCGCAGTTACACTACGCGTTTCATCTAATGCGCCCGCCCGCCCCCTGGCCGACCGCTCGCACGACCGTCTACGTCTATCTGCCCGACCCCCGCCCGTCCCTCGCTCCCGGACATTCGCACCTGTGCTCTTTATTGCATAAGGTTATTTTATGTTGTCCCGCCTGCATCGCTGTGCCATACGCCTCCTTATGCTATCGACCCCCGGACATCGTCTATACCCCCCACATCCTAATCATTCGCTCTGTAGATATTCACATTTCCCCCTCCATGTACAGCAAGTCCTCCAGTATGTGTGTTCGGTGAGCCCCCCTGCCTACTGTTCGCCCCGTTACCCCCTCCCTGAAACATGACTCCAGTGTAGACTATATCGCTCTCGTCCCGACCCATGCAATCTATGTATGTTGTTGTTTTAGTGTAATCCACGACGTGTGCGGAGGCAGGCTGGGCGTGATCGACCACCGGCTGCGTTACCGCGTCCGATCGACGTCGCATGATGTGCTGCACTGGACGCTCGGCGCGGGAGATACGTGGGCGGAAACGCGACATCGCGGGTTCGGGTGTCTCAGCCACACTAACTTCGTGTTTTGGTGGCACAGCTGTCTGAGCGCAGCTGCCGGAGCTGTCCGCTACTGTGTAGCATCAGGTCGCGCGGTACGTGGACGTTGGCAATTCATGTTCTAGCTGCACCTAACGTGACAACACATTCAAAGGCGTGGCGGCGGAAGAGAGAATGCATGGGCCCGACCCGACGTGGGGCCGCTGCGGCAACACAGGCGCCAGCCCGCATCTTGGATCCCCCGTCTGCGCAAGCACGTTCTTACGTAGGCGATCCGGATTGACACCGAGACCAAGCATGCCGTACGCGGTAGCTTTTAGGTTGCGCGTTCTGGAAGGCCGGGAACGTTTCGTGAAGCGTCGCGCGCTGCCCGTTGTCGGACTCCGGCCCTCGCTGAGCTGGTAAGTACTGCGGGCTGGGCGGAGTCGGATGGGTAAGAAGATCGAGCACATCTGGCCACACCTCGGGATGCGGCTACCTTCCTCGGACCCGACCTTCTCACCGCGACGGGAAGCAGCATGGCCCAGTGGTGCGGCAGAGCTCAGACTCTGGCCCGCCTTGCAAGTTGCCACAGTCGGGCTGTAGACTCAGACTTGCGTCAAGCGTCGCCGGCTCGAGGTATTTTCCGACGGTGGACCATCGATATGAGGTCAATGAGGTACTGCGGCGGTGGGCTCACATGGTGCAGGACTAACACGCAGCTCGATATGAGCCTTCGCCGCACACGGCGCTTCCGGCTCCGCACCGAGCACAACGAGGCGAAGCGGCTGTGCAGGGACCCCGAGCAATGCACCCCGAAGGCGTGTTTGAAAAGTAAGTCGTGGCCCAAGGGAGGAGTTACGTCTGTGCCGAGTGTGCCTGGCCGTCATCTAACATGCGAGGTTTGTTGTACAGGAAGCCATGCACTAAAACGGCTTACGCGGGGATAATGAGGATATGATTCCCGATTTGGCAACCTGCAAGGGCGTCGGTGCATCTGGAGATATCCCGGTGAGTGTCGTCCGCGCTTCCATGGCCTCGACATGCATCCTGACGAGCGAGGGGTGCAAGTGCGTGCAGACCAAGCAGGAATGACGAGATCCTCGGGGTCCGGGTGTGCCTAGCATGTGGGCTTACATAAGCAACAATCTGCCACTCAAACGCTCGATTTGGACGATCTGTCCAGCTCGTGTAAACGGCGTGTTCGTGGTGTCTGCAGAGCTTTTCAGCCAGCTCCCCCGGGGGATTCGCTGCCCCCGCTCTCTCCTGTGCACTTCTGTGCGATGGCTGTCCACACCCTCTCCAGCCCGAATTTTTCCTCGCCCGCTGCGTCTCGAGAATGGCCTGCCGCTTTGACTCCAACGCTCGCCAGCTTGGACCACACAGCCTCCCCCACTTCATTCCGGGACTTGCTCTCGCTTTTTCACCGGTAGTGGCTTCATAATCCGCGGCTCAAGCGTCGCCGCGCTTTGGACTATCCAAGGGACTATCAGCCTGCGCCGGAGCTTCAGCTTTGCTATTCGCGTGAGCAGCACGTGCGCGTGGCAGGCATTCATATCCGACTCGTCCACTTTGTCCTGGACGTGACATATAAGAATCAGGCGCGCGCCATCCCCAGACAATTGACCTTTCTTCCCTTCTCCCACATCCCTCCTTCCCTCCAGACATGGCTTCTCGTCGCGGACGCTTTCGCAGTACGTCCTCCTTGGTCCTTGAGCGAGTGTGCACGCGCTCAACTGACGCCCCACAGCCAAACTCTGCCGCAACTTCGCCCTCGGACACTGTCCTCAGGGTGATGCGTGCAACTACGTGCATGCCTCCCCGGATACCATACAAAACGATCCAAACATTCATGCAATGGTACATTCCTTCGCTAGCCACCGGCTTCCGAGCTTCTAGCATGATACTTACGCGATATTGTCTGATACCTAGCTCGACGGCGGAAGCCTAATGGGCCGCAACCCACAATCGTCATTGGCCACCGCCGCTTCTCCGGTTTGGTCGACGCTTTCCCCGGTAACCAACAGTTCGGATCACCCGAACTACCAGCTGGGCTCTTCCCCGTTCACTGGAACGGCGCCCGATTCGCGCATCAAGTACAGACCTTTGTCGTGGCGCACGGCGTTGTGCAGGCATTTCGTGAAGAATAAGGGTTGGTGCCCCGTCGGGGACGACTGCAACTAGTGAGCGCCATATGCCCTCCGCTATATCCCTTCTAACCCTGCGCAGTATCCACGATCTCGCGCTAGCCAGCTTCGCCCGGGACGACGTGCGACACAACGCCCGCCGCGCCGCGGGACATGGCGGAAGGAGACCGAATGGCAAGGGCAAGGCGGGCACCAAGCACAGCCATTGCTGGGCATACGTGCAAGGCTTGTGCCATGTCCAAGACTGCCAGTACCTGCACCCGGTAGCGGTACACTTATGTGAGTCTAACGCCCGCAGCATCGTGTACGCGTATCTGGCTTACGTGTACCCCTTCTCAGTCTCCCAGCATACGCCGTGTCTCTCGTGGCCCAACTGTAGAAGGGGGCCACTGTGCCCGTACAAGCACCCGGAGCCCTACATCTCCGACTCTCCTCCCGCCTCTCCAGCTCCGGCGGCCGCGGCTTCGCGTCCTCCGCCGGCAGGGATGCAGTCCGATGTCGTCCCCCGAGGCGCGATTCCCTACAACGGGATGCTCTACTTCAATGCGCAGTCTCCGGTGCAGCAGCGTCCGCAGCAGCAACAGCAGCAACAACAGCACCACCAGTACCAGCAGCAACAACGGCAGCTGCCAGCGCTCAGCATACCCAATTTGCCTTCCCAGCCTCCGATGATGTTGGGGTCTCCCTGGCAGACATGGGGGATGCCATATCCGCCTACGCCTATGACGTATGTACCCATGATAGCTCAGCTTCCATGGCAGGTCCAGGACACCAGTGCCCGGTGGTCCGAGAACACCGCGACAGCGCCCATCCGGCCCCCGACCCTTCCTCGCTTCGCAGGCCCGGTCTTCAACATGAACCTGAACCCCTTCGACGTGATCCCCAGTCCGTCGTCTCCGGAGTCTAGCTCGCCGAACTACACGTACGAGCCCATCGCCGAGCACTCGCGCGGCCACTCGCTGCCCATTCCGGATAGCGAGCTGCCGTATGTCCCGCAGAAGCGCGAGCAGCAGGTCGGGCACACCCGCCGCGTGAGCGTCACTATCAAAGGCAAGGAGGACCTTGATGCGCTTGGGCTCGACAGTACCTCGCGCGGGCGACAGCCCTGGCAAACGCATGGCGACCGTCTCGGACGCAGGGTAAGTGGTCCCGCAGCAGGTCTACACTGGGCGAGTGCTGACGAAGCTTGTTTGCAGAGCTGGGCTCCGTCGTCGTCGTCGCTGCATGGAGGTCCGGGCGCGCACACGCCCCCCACCCTTCTCTATGGCCTGTGAGGGCGCTCGCTCGTCCGGGGCGTCCGACGTCATCTTGAATCTCATTCTCTGCAATGCTCAATCTCTGGACTCCTGGCCATACCAACCCACACTGCATCCCCTCTTGCTCGCATCTTCTCCTATTCTCTCGTGCTCGAATAGTATACCTCAATCCCCTTCCTGTCACTCAAACACGGACCCGCAGTATAATGCCTACTCTGCCATCCCCAACCGATCCCCCATTTCCTTCTCCGTTTTTCTTCCCATGTGTTTCTCGGTAGTGCTACGCTCCACGGTTCATACCCTTCTGCCCTCGCCCGGCGGCGCATTGACGGCCGTCGGGGCTTGGGAGAGTTGGTCATCGCTCGTCATCACGTTCATGTTGTTGTTCAAGATGTGTATCACTGCCAGTGTACCTACTACGCGCATTCTCTCCGGACCATACGTACCTGCATACCAGCCTCGTAATCATATCTAGTGCATACTGAAGTGCTTGGAGACCGTCGACGTACTGCTCAGCAGGTACTCGCCGGCGGATGAAGGCGCGCGGCAGGAAAGATACCTGCCCATTGCAGGGTTCGAACACTCACTCGGTAGTATGAAGGCCCTGGAGGCCTTCAGTTCCTGCGGCGTGCGCACACATTCTGAGTCCGAGACGCATGCAGCTCACTGACGACTGGAGGAATGCATGCAGAATATGTGGGTATATTGACTCTTGGATGAGACCAGCGTACTCGTAAAGTGGGTATGCGATGTACACCACGAGGCATTAGACGATCATAACTCGTCAGCGTATCTACATAGTCGCGTCGCGCGACAAGCGCGCGAACGCGCTGCCTTCGTCCTCCAGCAGCCGCGCCGGCTCGCCCGCCTCGAGGATCCGCCCCGCCTCCAGCACCGCGACCTGGTCGTAGTCTGCGATAGTCCCGATGCGGTGCGCGACAGTGAGCACGGTGCAGTCTGCGAACGCGGAGCGGATCGTCGCCTGCACGGCGCGGTCCGTCTCGACGTCGAGGTTCCCCGTCGCCTCGTCGAGGAGCACGATGCGGTTGCGCCGCAGGAGCGCGCGTGCAAGCGCGAGGAGCTGAGTCTGCCCTTTGGAGAGTTCGTTGCCGCGCGCGCTCAGTGGCTGCTCCAGCCTGTGCTCGAAGCCCCCTACGACGTCCTTCAACTACAAAAGGCACATGGTCAGACAATTGGTCGCAGTGATGGGCACGTGGGGTACGAACTTGCGCTGCTTCTATGGCCGTCCAGATTTCCGCGTCGGTCTTCTCGCCGGAGAGGTCGATGTTTTCGCGCAGGGTGCCGTCGATGAGCAAAGGATCCTGGGGAACTACCGTGATATTCCTGCGCAGCGTTCGGCGCGGGATGTCTGCGGTATCTTGCTGGTCGACTGCACTCTCATGTTAGGAAAGCGTGCGGATAGAGGAAGCGATTTAAGCTCACTGAGTATCTTTCCCTGTACGTGTAGAGCGCGCAGAATGGCAAGTAGCATAGTACTATGAATCTCGTCAGCTGGGGGATTTCGACCGGTAATGTATGTCACTTACCTCTTCCCCGAGCCAGTTCGACCACACAACCCGACGTTAGTCCCGCCAGCCACAGACCAGGTGATCCCCTTCAGCGAAGGCTCAGTCTGGCCCTCATAGCTCGCGACCATATCCTCAAACTCGATGGCGCCCCGGGAGGGCCACGAAGCGTCAGGCTCGCCCTTCCCTGCAGCAGCCGCGTCATCCTCTTCAGGCGTCAGTCGCGTGTACTCGAGGTTCCGCTCGATAGCGACGGCTGCGATCTCAAGCTGCGTCCAAGAAGTGAGCACAAGGCTGATGATGTCCTGCAGTGAGACAGCCTGGGAGAGGCCGACAGCGAAGAGACCCGCAGACGTGCCCCCGCGCGTGCCCACGGCGATGAGCACGAAGCACGAGTTGATGACGGCCGTGATGACGCCGATCGTGGTCGCTAGCCATAGCCGCGCGACGTTCGTGAGGTAGAACGGCACCTGAGAGCGAGCGAGGAGCGCGGAGTTCGCGGCAGCGTAGGGCACATCCTTGCGCGCGGCGCGGATGGTGAGGAGCCCGTTGAGCTCTACCGTCTCGGCAAAGAGCGTGTACAGAGGTCCCTTGCTGGAAAGGTCAAGCCTGCGAAGCTGCCGCGAGGTGGCCTGTGATGACCGTGTCAGTGATCTTCCAGTGGGATAAAATGCAAATGGCGCGCACCAGGTAGAACTTCTGTATGATATACACAAGCACAAGTGTAAACGCGACGACGATCGCGAGATAAGGGACGGACACGATCATGAGGATTGCGCTGCCGATCATGCGCGTCGTCTCATACCCAAAGTCGTGCATCGCGAGCGGGAACTCGAAGTCGACGATGAACACGTCCTGGCTGAAGCGGCTGATGATCTTGCCCGCGGACGTCGCGCCGAAGAAAGACATCGGCGCAGCCATCACCGCATCGAATGCATGTGAGTGCAGCGCGTCGGAGGCCCCGGGGACGAGGCGCATGATGAAGAAGTAGAACACGGTCGTGAACGCGATCGTGTACGCAACCTCGACTGCAGCATACCCGCCCAGGTACCGTCCGAGGATGGAGGACGCCGAGCCGGAGCCATCGTCATTCGCGGCGGCCCACAACTGCAGATAGACGGGCGTGATGATCTGGATGCCGACAGTGACGAAGAGGAAAACGGCGTAGACAGCAAAAGAGGAATATCCGGCGCCCTTGAAGTAGTGCAGATACGCAGATATGCCGCTGGAACCGTGCTGGATGGCGTCAATCTCCTCTTGCTCGGCTTCTGCCTTGTCGATATCCTCGACCGAATCATCGAATGCGGTGACCTGAGGCCCTGACTCTTCAGTGATGTCTGACAACTGGGAGTGGTCAAGGATGAGAACGCCGGTGGGCCCATCAGCGCTGGACAGTTCCTGGAAGGTGCCTTGTTCAAGAATATGCCCCTCGCCGAGCATCACGATGCGATCCATTCGTTGCAAGTGAGATACTGCGGACGCTCGTTAGATCAGAAGCGCAATACAGAGACTGACGATCGTACTCTTGTTTGTTGCGAGCACTACAGTGCGACCCTTGAGGAGACCTGAAGAACCGAACAGCGCATCGAAAACATTGGCGGAGGTAGTACCATCCAAGGCAGCAAAGACGTCGTCCAGGATGACGACCGGGCTCCGAGAGTATACCGCACGAGCGAGAGCCTATGCGCACTCAGCACCGTCAATCTCATGATGATGTTCAGTCACTTACAATGCGTGCTTTCTGTCCGCCACTGAGACCTTTTGCTTGCCTGACGTCCAGGCTCGCGGCACCGAAGTCACCGTCGAGCGCACATGCATGGACGACAGTGTTGAACCAGTTGCGATCCATGGATGACGAGAACAGAATGTTCTGTTCGATGGACAGGCTGGTCCGGAGCCACGGCGCCTGTGAGCAAAACGCGATGGAGTCACGAATAGGGGTGCGCGAGATGTTGCCCATCACTGTTGTCTCGCCCAGAATGGATGTGAGCAGTGTTGTCTTCCCCTGCAGGTACTATCAGTCTCGTTGCATAGAGTAGAGCAGACGTGACCTACAGATCCAACGCGGCCGATGACGGCGGTAGTTTTCCCAACGGGGATCTGCAGGTCGATATTCTCGAGCACTGTCTTCTCGCCCCACCCAAACGTCCCGCGCAGCTCATAGGTACCGACACTCTCGCCGAACTCGCCGGACTTCCCGGAATCTGATTGGGAGTCCCGCTTGTCGATGATGCTCAGGTCCTGGGCATGCGGGTCATTGCGTTCGGGCGCGTTCAGGAATACTTGGATGCGCTTGAGACTGCCGTACGCTGCGAGCACCGTGCCGTAGTTCTGGCCCACGGAGAAGAGTGGTGCCGCGATGATCGTGAGGACGGTGTACGAGGTGAAGAGACGCGCGGTGTCGAGAGAGCCACTTTTCGAGAGGAAGGACACGATTGCATACGCGCTGTATATGGAAAAATCTATATTAGTTTCACTTGTAGGCCTAGATGCTCTGATGATGCATACCCGAGCGTAAAAAGACTAAGCATGTTCTGTGCGGTATTCGTGACACACACGACGACGGCGAAGTCCTTCCAGAAACGCTTCATCGCCGTCAGCTCTGTCTGGCGCACCCCTTCTACCTTAGCGACGAGCTCGGGCTCGTATGCAGAGAGCTTCACGCCCGTTATCTGGTGCAGGACGCTCGAGATGAGGCGCACGCGGTTGTCAGTGACGGCAGACCACGCCTCCTGGAGGTCGTCGATGTGCCGGGAGAGAAGTGGCGTAGCGATCATGCACACGGCAGTCACAATGACTGCGGCGACGAAGGAGGTGCCGATCTGCGTCCAGAGGATATACAGCCCGATGGCGATGACGATAAGGGAGGACCATAATTCTATGGTTTACTATTTTAGTTCCCTGCGTCGCATGAGATAACTCAAGTTTACATACGATGAAGGGGGTCGATGGCGAGCGTGATGCGCTCGATGTCGACACTGCGAACGGAAGTCAGTAAATAGGCATTGGCAAGCAAAACGACGTAAACTGCGAACCTCATCAGATTCGACGCGTCTCCGCCCGCAGCATCAGCAAGCGAATCCGCGCTCAGTAGAAGCGTCTTCCTGTAAATAGCCTCCACAAGCGCAGCACGGATGTACGCCCCCGCCCTATACACGTAGTAGAAGTACTGCCCAGTAGCGCCTGCGAGACCGATGAAGACGATGGCAAACGCCCCGGCCAAAGCCCAGCCCCACTGCGCAGGCTCGCGCACCGTGTTGCTGTTCGAGTACGATTGGAGGAACTTGATGATCGCGTTCACCATGAGCGGCTGGACAGCTTGTGCGAGCGAGCGGAGGACGGCCGGCACGACCGGCCCGAGGAAAGTGGGATAGAACGCGGACGCGAGAGCGCGTGCGATGGAAGCGTCGCCGCCGCGCTCCGCTCTGATCCTGAGTCAGAACACGGTTTGTGAAGCAAAACTAGCTGAAGTAGGTGCGCACCTCTCTGCCTTCCAGTGGACTTCGAACCGGGAGTAGAGCACAGTTGTGTCCATGTCAGAGTCCAATTTGGGCAGATGTTCGAGCTCGAGGTTCCCGTGGCGGCCCTTCCATAGAAGGGGAATGGCCCAGAAAACGAAAACGTGTGACAGGAAGCCCGCATCTTCAAGCCCACCTTCATGTTTTAAAACAAAGAGCGATGGAAAGGAGAGAGTCACCAAAGAGAGTAAACGGCAGGCATACTGGGCGAGGAAAGTCCCGAGGAAGAAAGGCGATGTCGCCCCCGAGCCTACGATCGCGAAAGTCCGCACCCGAGCTGCGTCGAGCACCAGCGTCAGGAGGTACAGTGACGCCACGAACAGTATGTAGCGCGAGTGCCCTACGAACGGGACTAGGATGATCAGCGCGACCTGGTGCACAAGATGGTTAGTATGCAGGCACGATCGAAACACCGAGATGCAAGCACTCACAGAAGACGCGAGGTTCAGGGACTGTGCAGCCGTAACAAGGTGTGTGGCATTAGACGGCAAATCGACCGAAGACGTCACCCATGAAGCAAGGCTGAGAACACTTGTGACTGCAAGTAACCCAAACGGCAGGCCGGTGAGGGCATGTTTTGCGGAAAGAGCGGCGCGCGGACGTCCTCCCAGCCAGAACAGAATGCATGTCAGGAGGAAGAGGCCGTTCGGCAGCACGGACAGGATACTGTAATGGAGAGTAATCAGCAACGGAAATTTGTGATGCGCGTTGCAATATGACACGCTCCATGAGCACATGCTCGAACGGCCGAGGCTCGACGACGACGTCCGCATTCTACAGAATTACCGCAGAAGGAGAGATGGTGGATGGAGCGTACCTATTTTCGAAAACAACGGTGAAGTCGAACGTCCTGCAGGTGGATTGAGGGCCCTAAGACAGGTATGCGAGGAGTACGTTAGTACGACATCGAGCCAGGAGAAAGGGAACAAGACTTACGAACGTGCCATCGGCCAAACAGAACGACATGGCTGGACGGAGACAACCCCAGGACAGACGCCAAACGACCTGACTTATGCAAGCAATGCATGCATTTCACTGCAGAATGCCGCCCAGAGAGAGGTGAATTAGATAATCGCCGCCTCGCCAGCCGGTGACAATCAGCGCCGTCGGAAAGTCTTTGTGTTGCGACTGCGCAAATCCCGAGCCGGCGGAGTGTGCGTCCAGGGTAATATTAATGATCTCTCGGGCGGTGCGCCCATGGCAAGAAGGAAGGTTCGCACCATGCGGTGAACGAGGTGTGATCGAGGACGAAAAAGACGCGATGTCGAGTTGCGCCGCGTCGCGGCGTCAGAAGTTACGAGAAGATGTACCACATGGTCGCTTTTCGAAAGCACCCCAGCCGCTGGTGGTTTGTCAGATTTTGAAATTTTCAGCCTTTTCGTAAGGCCCGAGAGGATGTAGGGGGAGGCAACGTGGGTTGGTCCGGGAGTGAGTGAGGCTTCCTCGGAGTCGGAGACGTCGTGCTAATTTTAGGCGCCCATTCGTACACTCCGGATCAGCGGTCCGGATTCTCGAACACTGCTACGTCGCCCTGATCCAGATGCCGTCCAAAAATGGGTTTCCAAGTTCACCGTTGCTCCTCTTCACCGCAGTTCCTTGCCGCGACGGAGCGGATGTACATCGCGGAGCCTGCCTACGGAATACGCTTTCAAATCAAGGGTGTCCATCTACAGACTTATTCATTTCGCCGATCAACTATCTATATGGCGCATGACCACGGCGCCGCTAGGTGCATTGCGCAATTCGAGTTTCTATAGTTGGATGAATCGACGCATAACAGACGGCTATTTCATAACCCTAATGCAGAGCTTCATATAGCGCCTTTGGCGGCGTTTCGTAACGACAAACGTGCGACTACTCTATTGAATCAGCTCCCGAGCACTTGAAGTCTCCGTCTCCGCGGAAGCTATCCCCGAAATACTCCACTCCTACGGATCCATCAAATGGGGCACACGGCGGCTACCATCGGCTCGATGTCACAGATGCTGGAGGTGGTAGAGAACCTTCGTCAGTCACCCTTGCGCAAGACATAACGAACATCACGCACATCACGCTCCGCTCACTGGGCTCAGGTCCAGGCACCTCCTGCATAACGGGGCCCTGCGGGATGACGCATGAGCGCGCGCTTGATCTGGGCCTCAGCATAGGACGTACCGCATAATGAGAGCACTTGGCGTCGTACGCCGCCCAAGTGTCAAGGGGTGACTCGAGATAGAAGCTGTGCAACGTTATGACATACGGGGATCGGTCAGCGCGCTCTAACCCGGCGCTGCGCTATGAGCGAAGCACTCACCGAGCCAAGACGTCTTCAGCGGGCACTTCACTGGGCTGGAGGCCGGCGTACCGCCCACCATGGGTGGCGATGACATTTTCGCCGCCGATGGCGTTGCGCCGCTGCACGAGGTGGACGAAGGAGAACTTG
Source organism: Trametes pubescens (assembly GCA_001895945.1). NCBI lineage: Eukaryota > Fungi > Basidiomycota > Agaricomycetes > Polyporales > Polyporaceae > Trametes > Trametes pubescens. The sequence goes on from MNAD01001604.1 coordinate 79,510, forward strand.
TGGCCGTCCTGGTGCAGCGAGTTCGGTGTCGTCTTCGAGACCGGGTGCTCCTCCGTCGGCTGCGTAAAAGTTGTACCGGTATGAGTCGTGGTAATACATGAACATCACGGGCTTACATACCGCGGTTTTGATAAAGTGTATGCCAACAATGATCGGATGGCGGAGTTCGTCGACAGACCAGTCGCACAGTGCGACGTCGGTCAGGATGAGCTTTTCGAGGAGCTCATGGTGCATGTTCTCGGGAATGGAGGGCATGGCACGTCTTTCGGAGTTGTGCTCCGGGTTGAATACACCTGGGATTGTCAGCATTCGTAGGCGGACGGCAAGGAAACCCCTGTACCTTGATTGTAGTACGTGATGTCCTGGCCGTCCTTGACGTGACCAGGGGACCAGTACACGCGGGGCTTGTCCTCGAACGGCAGCACCACCGCGCGAGAGTACTGGCGGAAGCGGGCTGCCGACGCCGGGGCGTGCGGGTCGCTCGGGAGGGTGTCGAAGTGTGCGTGGAGGGAAGATATGAATTGAGAGACAGCGCATTGAGGTGCGAACGAGGAGTCCGACGCGGGGTTGAAGCGAATGTGAGAGGTGGAACCAGTGAGCGGCGGGAAGCTGCGACGGTAGGTTGCAAGTCCATTTCGCAGGTTGACGGGGCTCCCTTGTGTCGAAGGAGGAGACATATGCGGCACTGAGGGAGTAGGAGCGTCGCGCAGGATGTCCGCCGAAACGTTTGCGAGGTTCCTGCAAGGCACCCTGCTGAACAAGACAAGGCGAGAGAGCGCACGGTGGGAGGGAGCCAATCGCTGCATACTGGAAACAGGAGTATCAGTCCGGTGAATGAGAGCAGCACGACGTAGTACGCACTTTGAAGAGTGTTGGAGGTCGATAGAGTCGCAAAGTTTCGTGGAGGTCGGCGCGCAAGCAGCGTTAAACCTCCTTCCCGAGTTTTGAATAATATATACCCCCTTGTCCAGCGCCGTTACCGTCCTCACTCGCACTCGCACACCACCGAGGGTCGAGGCAACCTTGATCTGGAACGGCCAAGTCCCGACCGCCCTGTGCGACTAATCATTGACCTGCGTGTGAAGAGCACACCGTGACACGTCTGTGACGGGAGGCGGCGCATGGGCGCAGGCTCCCGCGCTCGCACCGACGAAACAAGGATGATCTTCGGCAAATGGTCATCCCAAAGCTGCACCGTCTCGCATCATTGTCCGACGTCGGACGAGCTGCGCGTTTAATAAGTGAAAAGGAACCCCAAATTTCGAAATATAGCAGACATACCCGAGGGGGTGCTTGCGTGCTCAGAGTTGCAGAGTCGGCGCCAGACTCCAAGGTCATCCGCCACGCGAGGAACGTACGGCCATACATACAATCCAGTCGGAATGGCGCCTGGCAAAATGCACCCGGGATGACGTACAACAGGCGGCACGGCATTGCACAACATCGCGCTAGACGAAGATCTCATTGAGTGACATCCCGGCGCTGATATGCTGGCGATCAGCACTTGAGCTTAAGCATATGGCGCAAGTATCGCCAATCTTGGATCTTCCAAAGCTTCCCAAGGAGGTTGCAATTCCCGACGTTTGCTTCGCGGAGCGACGACGGCCATCGCACGGGGTGTCTGGGTGCGGTGTCCAGGTTAACCGCAAATCACGAGGGACGTGCGGGGGCGTCCTAAGCGTCGGGTGCTATGAAAAGCTCGCGGCGGACTCGGTGGATGCACTGCGGATCGAAGAAACTGGTGAGTCCGAGGGAGAGGCTGGATGCGGTGGTGGCTGTGGGCGGATCCTAAAATATTGAGCGCGCCGATTAGCGCTTTCCCACAGGTCTTACAGTGCGCCACGGTACTGTCGCTGAACGCGCGTGTTCCTCCCTCCCATCCCAATTCTGTCGCAGGTCGCAAACGGCGCAGCGTGCCTCGCCATGCGGACTCTCTCCATCGCTATTTTCTCCTATGTGATGCGTGAAGACAGAAGAATGCCATCAACTGCGATCCAATTTGGCCTCTGTTACGGTCACAACTCCCCACCGTTCAAGGTTCGGGGCACCGACCGCGGCGCCCCGCTCACCAAGTCAGCAATGATGAGGAACGTCAATATTTGATTCCAAGAGGCCGCCGTAGAATGTCTGATGCATTCTTTGCAAATCGCCTCACGCGCCTTGGGCGTGTCACCATTCGAGCCTCGGATCCTCGCCGCCGGTGATGCGCTACATCCGAGCATGCGGTACGTATTTGCAGACGTTCATCTTTTCGGTGTGGCTGAGCAGAAGTGGGGGTGAAGGGTGTTATAGGTTGGGTCCCCAGAGAATTGGACCTTGACCGCGTACTGCAGTCTCGACGATGCTTGACCTTCCGAATACTTCGCCTTTCCTACGCCTGCTGGCCTCGGCCGCTCTAGTGGCTGCACGGTCGTATGTCTACCGGTGGTCCTCATCTGAGGAGGATGCGATTGTCGCCATACAGGTGGTAGATGGAAGGAGCCAGGAGCCAACCATCACCTCCTACGAATTCTTAGTGTCGCCCAACTTCACAATCGCAGAGCTGCTCGATGCCGCTAGATCTGCTATTGCCACCATACTCTCCGCCATTGATGAGGACCGTCTCACTGTCTTCATATCCCACTCCACACCCAACGCCGACCTTTCTCTCCTTGCGCCATCCTGTGCTGCTGCCGCGGTGCTTCCTGCCGAGGACGAGGCCCCTCACTTTACGGCTCTACACAACAACTTCTGGGCTGACCGTTTGTCTGCTGCATACGTGGCAATCTCTTCGACCACCAATCTCTCGACCCTACGGGTCATTCAAGTAGTCGCGGAAGCCGAGGAGGCAGCTCTTCTCACGCTCAGCCAAAACAACCTCCCCTCCGAAGTCACCCATCCATGCATCCACCACTACTTCGAGGAGATCGCACGTTCTTCCCCACACCTCCCAGCGCTGTGCTTCGACAACCCAAGCGGCAGCGTCACTCTCACGTACAGAGATATGGACCGGCGCTGCAGCGCACTCACCGCCTATCTCGCTTCCACCCACGGTATCGGGCCCGAGATCATTGTGCCAATCTTCTTCAGCAGAGGCGTCGACATGCTTATCGCAATCTTCGCGGTGGTGAGTAGACGTTGGATTTCGTCGTCCTTCTAACTCGAAGATGCTGATTTTGAATGTCTTCTTGTAGCTCAAAGCGGGCGCTAGCTACGTCCCGCTCGACCCGGATCATCCTGCGGAGCGGACTGCAGTCATAGTCGACGCCGTCAAGGGCACCCTCGTCTTGACGGAGTCGAAGCTCCTCCAGGATGTCCGTTCTCGAGTGCCCGGTTCTGTCGCATCAGTCGCTATAGACACCCTTCAGTCCCTTACGGTCCCTGACGAAGGGTTTTCAGGCCGTGGATCTGGAGATGATCTCGCCTACGTGTTATTCACTTCAGGTACTACGGGTGTACCTAAGGGCGTCATGGTGCACCACACAGCCGTGGTGAACACCAACATCAATGGCCCGCCGCTGAACCGGGCGCTTCGGAGACGAGATGGGCTGCGCACTTTCATGTTTTCAAACTACGCGTTCGACGCCGTGAGTCGCTCGTTTCTTCAAATATATCCCAACAAAGCTAATTGCATACGCAGTCTATCTGGGACATGTTTATTACGCTCAGCTCGGGGGGTTGCCTCTGTCTGGCGACGAAGGAAGCGACGATGGATGACCTCGCTGGCGTCATGCGCCGTCTCTCCGTCAACTTCGTCATGACCACGCCCACCGTCCTCTCCCTCCTCGAGCCCGCGGACGTCCCATCGCTGGAGGTCGTATACAGCTGCGGCGAGATGCTCACTCCGGCGGTGCGCGACCGCTTCACGCAGGCCGGCCTGACTCTGGGCAACGTCTATGGCCCAACCGAGACCACGGTCTCGTGCACGTTCGACGTCGTTGAAGACCGGACGAAGGACCCCACGATCATCGGGAAGCCGTTTGGATGGAGTCGAGCGTACATCCTAGACGAGAACCTCAACATGGTCCCGCATGGTGCCGTCGGGACGCTGTGGATCGCCGGTCCGCAGCTGAGCAGAGGATACTTAGCGCGTCCAGAGCTTACTGAAGCACTGTTTCGCCCCGATCCGTTCGCTCGTGGAGACCAGGTCGGACAACTGATGTACAACACGGGCGATCTCTGCGCGTGGGTCCGGGACGGATATCTGAAGTGCTTCGGGCGAGCAGACGAGCAGATGAAGATCCGTGGGCAGCGAGTGGAGGTGCTCGAGATCGAGGCTGTGATCTCCCGCGTCCCCGACGTGTTCGCTGCCTGCGTAGTGAAGCGCATGCAGGACGGACGTGAAGACTTGGTCGCTTTTTACTGCGTGGAGGCGAGTGATATCCGTATGTGTGATTTAACATGCTAATGAACATCGATTCCTAGAGCTCGTCTTCTGCGGACCCCGCTGCTGTCAAAGATGTCATCTCGGAGGTTGTCTCACACCACCTTCCTGTTTACATGCGCCCTTCTACCTTCGTCCACCTCGATAAATTTCCCGTTACACCGACTGGCAAATCCGACCGCCGCCAACTCCGCCAACGCGCAGCGGAGCTCCAGTTTGCGGTCCTGGTTGTTCAGGAGCACTCGACCGGGCCGCGCTCAGCGACGGAAGAACTTGTCGCCCAGTGTTGGTCGACTATCTTGTCCATTCCGCCCGACGTCGTGCCCTCGACTCGCGAGTTCTACGAATGTGGCGGCGACTCCGTTTCCATCATCCGCCTCGCTGCGGCATTGCGTGAGAAGGGCCTTCAGCTGAATACAAGCGATCTCAGGGCGGCGACAACCGTGACTGCGCAGGCCGCGTTAGCGCTCGAGCGGAATGCGGACGTCAGAGCTGTAGACGCGCCGGTCTACAAACCCTTCTCACTAGTCTCCGGCACTAAACTTTCACTGGAAAACATCGCGGAGCTTGTGGGGCGCACCGCTAATGACATTGAAGATTACTACCCGTGCTCATCCACGGTCTCCGGCCTTATCTCCTTGGCTGCGAGTAACCCGCAGGTAAAGTAGCCTGCCCTGTTTGAAGCTTCACATAATACTCTGACACAAGTTTCGCAGAGCTACTTTGCCCAGCACGCATTCCGAAAGCCCGGGAGTTACAACGTCGATAACCTTCTTGCCGCATGGATGGCGGTTGTTACCCGTCATCCTGTCTTGAGAACCGCTTTCGTTATTCCGCCGGCCCCTGCAACTGAGATTCTGCAGGTTGTGCTCAAGGCCGAGTGCTTTGACCTGCAGTGGACTCGTCAGCAACACGTCGACACGTCGAATCTGGAACGTGCTCTATCTGCACTCCTGGAGACGTCTCGACAGTCAGGTTTTCATCTTGGTGTCGTGCCGACGCGCGTGGCGCTCCTCGATGACCCTACATCGAGCACCATGGTCCTCCAGATCCACCACTCCCAGTACGACGGCTGGAGCCTTCCAGTGATCTTGAATGATCTCCAGGAGGCATACGAGTCGTTCCAGACTGCAAGCAATCTTCGTATCACTTCGCCCTCGCTTCCGTACAGCGAATTCGTGCGTTGGACTCGCCAGCAGAGCTCTTCTAAGGCCCTCCAGTTCTGGACGTCCGAACTCGAGGACGCCGCCCTCCTTTCCTGGCCCAAAGTCCCGCACGACTCGGATGGCATCGCTACTGATACCCTGGTGTCCGCTACATGGACCCCTCCGGACGCCTTCAACCTCGCCAAGTTCTGCAGCGAGCACAAGGTGACCGCATCCAGCCTACTTCGTCTCGCTCTCGCAGTAGTGCTTGGCATTCACGGCAATACGGATGACGTTCTGTTTGGCGTCGTCACCTCTGGACGCTCGGGCGACCTGCCTGGCATCGAGAACGTCGTGGGTCCCTGCATCGCGACTCTTCCCTTTCGCATTCGTCTTCCGCCTGCGGAGTCGCTTAAATCCATCTTGGGTGTCGTGCAAGAGCGGTCTTCCGCGGCGTCCGCTTATGAGTACGTCGGCCTCGCGGACATCATGAAGGCGACCTCGTTCTCGCGTTCCCAGAGCATCTTCCAGGTCCTCCTCACGGTTGAGAACATCCCCGAGCTCGACCTCCACGCACATCCGCTTTTCGGAGAAGACGTCCATGGGCACCAGATGGAAATGAACTACCCCCTCGGTGTCACAGTCTTCCTGCTCCCGCAGAACGAGGGCTTCAAGATCGACATCGAGTACGATTCGCACCACCTCACCTCCGGCGATGTCCATTGGTTTAAATCTCACTTGCTTGCTACGCTCGACACCATTCTTCGCGCCCCAGGATCTGCTCTCGATGACATCGACATCATCGCGGACGACGAGCGTGCGTTTTTGCAACGCGTCGGTATCGGGCTGACCCCCGATCCAATGCTCGCGTCAGAACCCCTCGTTCATCGTCTAATTGAGAAGACCGCGCAAGCTCACCCCGACCGCGTCGCCGTCGAGCATACAAGTGGTCATGTGCTCACCTACGCCGAGCTCGACGCGCTCGCTAACCAAGTGGCACATGGGCTGCTTGCTCACGGAGTATCGCTCGAGACGCCCATCCCTGTGTTGTTCAACAAGGATGCGGACCAGACCGAGGCCGTCGTCGCGATGGTAGCGCTTATGAAGTCTGGCGCGGCCTTCGTGCCCCTTGACGTGTCGTGGCCGGAGGCGAGGATCCTGTCCTGCGTGCGACAGTGCAACGCGCCCTTCGTGGTGTGCGATGCGGTTGTTCCAGAAGTTGCACGCTCCCTTCCCGTTCCGTTCGTGACTGTCGCGGAACTTTCTGCGGGGCAAGGGCCTCAGCAGTGTGTTCACGAAGAACAGACACCTCGCTCACTGGCATACATCATCTTCACAAGTGGGTCCACCGGCGAGCCGAAGGGCGTTATGATCGAACACAGGAACATCATGGGCTATGTTGCAAAGTATGTCGCTCAATTTGTTCTGTTGTCAATCGTGATACTGACATGACATGCTTCAGCGGCACCACGGTGTACCCAATCAACGACGTGAAGCGCCTACTTCACTTCAGTCCGTTCTCCTTCGACCAGGGCCTAGGCGATATCTTCATGGCTCTCACTAAAGGAGCAACACTCGTGCTTGCCAACATGGGCGACGTTTTGACCGACCTCTCGGACGTTCTGAACTCCACGCGCGCGGACTACACGGTGCTCACACCCGCAATCGCACAGCTCATCCGAAATGATGTTGAACATCTGCACTTGAAGAGTCTTCTCGTAGGAGGAGAGAAGCTCCCCGGACAGCTCGTTGATAGGTGGAAAGGCAAGGTCGCATTCATGGACGAGTACGTATTCCCACGAACTTCGCTCTATCGTTCACTAACAGTATAGTGCAGCTACGGACCCACAGAGGTGACCGTGAGCTGTGTGGGCATGACGTTCACAGCGACCACTCAGGCCACTGCTGGCGTTATAGGGAGCCCATACGGCGATACGCGCGCATATATCATCAACCCTGCACGCCCATCTCGACTCCTTCCCGTCGGCGCTGTTGGTGAGCTCTGTCTCTCCGGCAACCAGGTCGGGCGCGGATACCTCAACCGCGCCGATATCACAGCGGCGGCATTTGTTCCAGACCCGTTCGCGCCTGGTCTTACGATGTACCGTTCTGGAGACCGTGCGCGCTGGACGAGCGACGGCTTCATCGAGTATCTTGGCAGGCAAGACGACGCCTTCGTGAAGCTACGTGGTCTTCGCATTGACACAGGCGAGGTTGAAGACGCGATCACAGGCGCTGGAGACACGTTCGCCGTCGTCGAGCTCCTGGAGCTCAGAGACCAGCCCCATCTCGTCGGGTTCATCAGCCGTACCCTGGCACCTACAGGAGAGGCGGACCTCGCGCTCGCGTTCGATCCGGAGTCAGGGGAAGAAAAGACCACAAACGACCCTCGCGCGTGGCTCGCAGACATTGTGCAGTCTTGCCGCCAGGCCGTTCCCGCGTACGCGATCCCCACAGTTTGGCTTGCCCTGCATGCCATGCCGCAGAACGTGAACAGCAAGTTCGACAGAAAGCAGTTGCGCGCGTTCTTCCGGAAACTCGACGCTGCACACGTCGAGACATACTCCGCGACCCTGACGCAAACGCACGCCCCGCGCGTCGCGGAATCCACGCTGGAGCGTGCGATTGCGCGTGTGTGGTGCAACGTTCTAGGACGCGTCGGGGACGACGCCGAAGGGAGTTTGTCGGTGCACGACGACTTCTTCGCGCTCGGCGGCGACTCGATCGGCGTCGTGCGGATGCTTTCTGGCCTGAAAGCGTTGGGGATGGTGATCTCGCTCAAGGAGTTCTCGACTGGCCCTACGATCGCTAAAGTAGCCGCGTACTTCGGGTCCTCTGCGGGAAGTGCGTCTCCGGAGGCGTCTGATAACGGGCTGCCTGCGTTGGGCAACGGGCTTGTGTGGCAGGTCCAAAATACCGGTAGCGACGTCAAGAGCACCACCCCTCTGTGGTTGATTCACGACGGTGCTGGGCTTGGGAACGAGTGTAAGCTTAATCCTTGCGTCGCTTGGTCGATGAGCTGATTCAACGTTTGCTACAGACAAGAACATGGCGTCGCTTTATCGCCAGGTTCAAGCGATATCCAATCCGACGATGACGGTCGCCGAGCTTCGTGCACAGTTCCCTTCCTGGGACAGCTACGTATCGGGATACGCGCCCCTCATCCCTGCGGACGAAAATGTATACCTTGGGGGATGGAGCTTCGGTGGCGCGATCGCGCTCTCCATCGCCGCGCGGCGTCTCGCGGCTGGCCAGCCCGTCCGGGGCGTCGTTCTCGTCGACAGCTTCAACACCGCTGGCTGGCAGTCGCTCAAGATGGGTACGTCGCCGACGCCAGAACTCGCACGCGACAAGTTGTCGGCAGACACGTTCGCCGCGGCCCACCAGCAACACATGGACGACGTCGTGGGGCAGTTCCAGGACGTGTCGCTCGCAGTCCCGGTCTTGCTCGTGCGCGCGGGGAACGGGATGGGCGTCAAGGACATCGAGAAGGCGGGCTTCCTCGTGCCATACGGCTACCTCAGCCCCGACGCAAAGCGCAGCGTGGACAGCGGGATCGCAGGCCTTGACCTTGGGGCGGGGTCGGGCGGAGATGCTCAGATGGAGACGCTCACGGAGGATCTGAACTTCTGGAGCAGGAGTGCGCTTCCTGCGCTCGAGGTCGTGACGATCGATGGCGCAGACCATTACAGTTTGATGAGGGACCGCGCACTGTGTGCGCAAGCATCTCAGGCGATTGAGAAGTGGCTCACTAGACTGGAGGCATAGGTCATGTTCGTCAATGTAACAATGCGATGTTCCAAGCAGGGCAGTTCGACTACGTAGTCCGCGACAGAGCATATGAAGGACGACATGTGTCCTCAACCCCGGATACGTTTGGAGTGTTGGCAGACACAGGAGCGGTACCAGAGCGTGCGCAGTTTGTTTCTATTGTACGTATGAGTGTGTCGTCGAGTACGCCTGCTGCGGGAATGTCGGCATGCCAACCCCGGCGATGAGATACACGAGGCGACTCTACTCTACAAAGCCAACGAGGGAGTTATATTGATCTCAGTAAGCTATGCGCGGTTCATGGAGCGCAGCGCTACAAACGACGACGCGCCCACAAAGAGGGTCAACGCCGTTAGGGACCACGTCGTCGCAGAGATAGCGCTTGTGCTCCCTGGCCGTGGCGGGAGCGCAGCATCTGCAGAACGCAGCTTTCTAACTCCCTGGAACAGGAAGGATGTCAGAAACCGACCTGCCGTCTCTGCAAGAGGACCAACGGTGCGCACTTCGAGGGTGTATGGAGGAAACCTGTATTTGAACACGAGCTTGTCGACCCTTGGCGCGCGGAACATGAGTGTATAGTAATCAGTAGGAGCAACAGATTGAGCGACGTACCACACAGGGTTGTTCAAAGAGACCCGAAGATGCACGAATTGATCAAAGCCGTGCTTGCCGGTGTAGTAGACATCTGTATGTTTGCTGTCAGCGACACGGCGAAAACACTCACAGAGGGACTTACATCCAGCAGGCCCCTTTCCGCCTGCCGGGAGTCCAGGAGCTATTGCATCATTGTAAGATCGCCTCATCAAGTCCGAGGCAGACGAGGTCAACATACCTCCGACTGCGACCAGAGTCTCGTTGATCATAACAGAACCGCTCTGCGTGCTGTCCGTAACTAGAGATGCGTAAGGGTTTCGTATGATGATATTGAGTCATGGGCCAGTTTGGTGTACTGACCTTTGTCTTGGAAGTGTTTGTCGTGCGAGAAGACGTAGACGCTGAGAGGTAGATCTCTGCGGAAAATGATCGCATCGAACGACCTCCACGCACAGAAGAGCATAAATACCTGCAATTAACGAACGCGATAGCTTCGTCCACGTTCTTCACAGGCACGAGCACGAGCACCGGACCGAATATCTCTCTGCCAAACCACATGAGCTCGTTGACCCGTCTCAGAACATCCGGCTGACACTCACTCCGACATCAGGGAGTCGTCGCCGCGAACGTTGCTGACCACGGTCGGGGCGACGTACTTCTCTCCGACGTCCACTTCTCCGCCGAACTCGATCGTACCCTTAGTGCCCTCGATGAGTCCCTTGATCCTGGCGGCATGGGCCTCGGTCACGATGCGCCCGAAAGACGCGGAATTCTTGGGGCCCTCGGGGAAGAAGGCATCGTGCCTAGGGAGCAGTCAGCGCCCAGCACGGAACTTGAACGAAAGTCCGAGGACTGACGCTGCCCGAAGCGCCGCCACGAACGCGTCTTGTATCTCCTCAGGCACGAGGACGTACTCCGGTGCCATGCAGATCTAGCTCGCAAAAGTGTGAGGCCGCGGCCGCGACGATCCGGAAATCGGTACTCACTTGACCTGCGTTGGACACCCGCCCCCACAGAACCCGCCTTGCGGTCATAGTGAGGTCAACCTTGGGATCGACAAACACAGGGTTCTTGCCTTGATGCTAAGTCAGGGGAGCGCCTCTGCAGCGTTGTTCCTCTAGCACGTACCTCCCAGCTAGGTCGCGGTGAGCAATTCAACGAAGGCGCACTGCATGATCACGCGGAACTCACCTCCAATGTCAAGGGAGTCAGATACTTGGAGGCGGCCTGAGCGACGATGCGCGCGACGCGTCCATTTCCTAAACGTACATTAGACGTAAGCCTACAAACCTTCATCGAAGGCGCAAACATACCCGTATACATGACTGAGTATGTCGGCGAGGTAAGCGCGGGAACGCAAGTGAGAAAGATGGCGCGCACTATGGTCCCACTGTAGCTCGAGGATCTGCCAAGGTCATCAGCTTCGCGCGAGCCAATGACACAAACTGATGAGCTGACCTTCGTCGTCTCCGGTACAGCGCCATTGATAACTTGATACAGCTCCGGATCGAGGTACTTCGGGAGCAGCTCCGCCAGCAGCGCGCTGAACGCAGGCGTATGCTCTGGCGGCTTCAGCACCACCGCATTTCCGCCCGCAATAGCGCTGATCTACATCCCGCTCGGTCAGCGCAGCACGTCGACCCCGAGCCCGAGCCCGCGCGCACACGCACCAGGGGCACCAGGAGGAGGAAGAGCGGGTAGTTGAACGGCGCAATCACGAGCACGACGCCCTTCGGCTGCGGGACACCGCGCGGGCGCATGAAGAACCACTTCGCGGAGAAGGCCGCGCTCTGCGCCGCAGTCCACGCCCCGATGCTGTCGTACGCCATGCGCGCCTCCGCGTAGACGATCCCGAAGTCGAAACTGCACACGCGCAGTCAGCCTAGTGTGTCTGTGTGAATGAGGAGGCGTACAATTCGGTCTCGAGGTACGGCCGCCCGAGGTCGGCCTTCATCGCGTCCTTGAAGCGCTGTTTGTTGTCCTTCACGAGGTACCCCACCTGCGCGATCTGCTCCTTGCGGAAGGCGACGGACTTGGCCTTGCCGGATAGCCATGCACGCTGGGCCGTGTCGTGGATCTAGCATGCGATGAGCACGTCAGCCACGTCCTGAAGATGCAGTGTGGGTGAGGGCGGTACCTTCGGAATATCATCGAGGGATGTGTAAGTCAGTGACATTCTGGTGGGAAAGCTGTCACTGGCAGGGAAGCCGGACCCGCTGCAAGACGACCGTCGCTTTTAAGAGGGCGCGCCGCCCACACGCGGCCTGCAAACTTTAACCTAGTAAATGGTCTTCTTCGGATGGAGAGCACATCTCTAGAATGGGAGTGAGAGCTGAGGTACGGAGCGCCGAGGCTGCCGTGGAACTGCAACTGCTACGTTGAGACGCCATTGCTTGTGCTTATCCGCTTCAGCTACAATAAACAATAGTCTCGAATGCCTCGTGCAAGAAGGAGAACCTTTGGATAGCATGGGGTGGGCACCGGTACTGAGCACCAAAACCTACGACAGCAGGCGTGGCGCCTCGCAGCACGCAGGATGCGCGTGAACCTGGCCCCCAAGTCCACGCAGAGACGGGGGACGGTGCCACACTTGTCATCGAGTTTCGAAGAACGAGGACAACCGGAACCTGGATTCCCGAACCGTGAACAGGAGACCCACGCACGCACCACAGCCCAGACAGTGCGATCGAAAACACGACGAACGTTACCCAGAGCGATATAGACATACAACCCACATCGGTTACGTATAGCACACACACCTCTCGCCCTCCAGATCCTCCACACGCTCGAGACGCGTCTAGTCGTCCTTCTTCCCGCTGTCGGCCCGCCGCGCCATCGGGGGCGGCCCGCTCGCCTGCTGCGACGCGAACGCGCTCGCGCCGTTCGCGGTATTCGGCGTTGGGGGGAAATGCGCGTACAGCCCTGGCGTGCCCGGGGTCGACAGCAGCCCGGAGCCGTCGGGTATGTACGGCGAGCCCGCGGTCGCAGCGGTGGGGAACGGCGAGCCCGGCGCGCCGACCATCGAGACTGGCCGTGAGGGCGGCACCGGGCGCGGACTAAGCATCGGGGACCCGATACCCAGACCGTACGTCGCGCTCCCGGGCGTCCCTGGGGGACCGAGGTTCGGGCTGCCGGGGAAGGAGGGCGCGTACGGGCTCGGGGCCGCGTTCGAGTGCGGGCTACCGAAGCCCGCGGAGACGGGCGTGCCCGCGTAGCTGCCGTACGGGCTCCCGCCGTCGACGACCCAGGAGTTGCCCTGGCGGACGACGCGGTTCGAGGGGCGGAGGCGGAGGTCGCCCGAGCCGAACTTCTTGCGCAGGTTCCCGCTGATCCCGGAGGACTCGGCCGCGACGATCCCGTTCGTCTTGTCCGCGCCCGTGACGGCGTCGACGGCGTGGCCCGTGATCTTCACGGCGTAGCCCATGCAGACGAAGACGCCGCCGATGACGCCGACAGTCCTGTGGGGGCTGGTGAGTGTGCAGTTCGGTCGCGTGCAGGGCAGGGAGACGAACCGGATGAAGAGCTGGACGAACGAGGTGGTGCGTTGGTGGATGGTGAGCTTCATGGGCTCCAAATCAAACTTGAAGAAGATGCCGGGGGTTCCGCGATGGTGGTCCAGAACCCGAGTGTAATGAGTGACGCTGTACTGGTTGGTGTTGAGAGGCTTGGTGCGCGGAGCGATGTACGTAGTCGGGACGACATGCAGGTAATATTGATATGCGACAAATGCTGCAGCAGGTGAGCCTACAACTGCAAGATTACGCGCAAAGGACCTACGTTCAGATGTGAGTTCGAACGAGTTGTCGAGTGGTTGGGTGATGTCTGGGAAATAGGGTCCGAAGGAGAACTCCGTAATCACATGCGAGAGGTTCATGACTGCGCCTTATTAGCGACTGAATGTGCGATGATGTAGCATCAGACATACGTTTGTGGTCAACGTGGGTTTGGCTGGCATAACCGTGCCCAAGAGTAGTGATATGGAGGTTCGCTGTAAGGATGCCGTCATGGTCAGCCAAGAAGGAATCGACAGTCCGTAATGGCGGAGGTTCGTGTTATAACGAGAGGCACCTCATAACGCGAGCATTGGCTACAGAGCAACACAAAGCTCGATGCAGGCGCGTATGGCCACAGTTTTCCGGTACGACCCGAACGGGAAACCCTTAGGACTAGGGGTGCAGTAGGTGACATTTTGGACCCAGTCCGCACTCCCCGCAGCTTGAAACGATACACAGATGTCACAAAATAACGACAAGGAGGACTTACCAGTTACGCGTTTTGCAGTGATCGTACCGAAGACCCTGCATGCACTTCCGTCCGGCTGGTAGTTATAAGTGGGCTTGTACCGGTTGGCCGCCCTCCGCAGAAGGACGTCGAAGAAACCGCGGGAGTTCCTCGATTGCGAGACCGCTTGGCGTGCGGACAATGCCTCCGCATGCTCCTTCAGCGAGGTGGCCTGCCCGATGTCGAACTTCGTACCGTCGCGCCGGAACCCGTCGCTGAGGAACAGTCGGTCGCCCACCGCGTCTCTGAGATCGACGCTGAGGACTGAAGCCAAGACATTGAAGGTTATGCGCATTCCACGCGACGTTGCAGAGGGTGTTTACTTACATTGGCAGGGCATGTTGATCACCATGTCCACGTTTATGTCCAAAGCATTGTTCTGGTCGGTATCGACACCGAACTCATAGTCCGGCCAGCCCCAGATGTACTCTCCGATATCGTTCAGGACCAGTAGAAACGCCACAAATGCCACGAAGAGAGTGAGAAAGCCGCGGGACTCGGAGCGCGTCTTGTAGGTGGAAGGGACCTTGGGGAAGGCATCGAACTGGGCGAGCGGTGCGGGCACAATTTCGTCCAGTTTGTCGAGCAGGGAGGGAGACCCTGGCCGTTCGACGGTCTTGGTCGTCGTGGCCATCATCGCCGTTGTCGACGAAGAGGAGGAGAGGCAGCTGCCAGCGCGGCGACGAGAGGGAGAGGTATAAAGCTGGAAGCCCGAGCAGCGGAAGCGCCGAGCCTACGTGGTCGCCAGACCCGTGACCCGCGCTCTCTCTCCCGCCATCCTCGTCCTCGCGCTTTCTGAAATCTCCGGTCCGCGAGGTTGCCCCGAGGTTGCTCTCTCTCTCTGCTCGCTGCATCCACTCTTTGCTACCTAGTCCCGACAGAAAGACTCCGCGCGCACGAATGGCCACTCAGCACCGGGCCTCGTGCAATATCACCCTCCTCGCGCTGCTTTTTTGCCACTGATTTGGACTGGCCCAACCGGATTACTATGTCTCGGGTCTGGCCTTGTGACCATATCTGCTCTCTTGCGAGTATGCTGGCGTAGCGATGACGCGAAGAAGGTCCTGACACGGTACCCCTCAGATGGGACCAACAGACTCCTACCGAAGTGATATAACGCACTCCGAGCCTCTCAAGTGGTCTCACGCTCTGTGCATTGGTATAGAATGCCTATATGGAGCGCGGATATCACAACCTTCTCTGCGGTGAGTCTTAAACATCGTTATCAGTACTCGCTATGCTACAATAGATCCATGCTTTCACTTCACTCCCTAAAACCAACCTTGGACTCCGCGTGCGAGAGGGCCCATGGTTGTGCAAAGCTTGGTGTTAATGCTGTTTGCGATGGTCAATGGTCAGTCCTCTATGTTCATGCAGCGAAGTCCATGGAACGAGTACGCTCACTTGATCCTGGAACACAACCTTCGGCGGATCCTTAATTTTCACGCCGAGCTCAGGACATTGCTCTCTCGCGTCTTGTTCATCCTCGATGACAGCTTCGACCTTTGCCAAGCGACCTTCGCCGCGTTGGAATCAAATCCGCGCACATAACAGCAGCGCGCCGCTTACTTCTCTCCGCCTCTGAATCTCGTCGCAACGCTGTCGCCCACTGCAATGGCACGACTATCCTTGTCTTTCGCCTCTTTCTGGAAGACGGTACGCAGCCCAGCTCCATATGTGATTTGCGTCGTGAGAACGGGCATGCAGGGTATACCGGCGTGGTGATGATTCACAGCAGATGCAGAGGTTGAAACACGGGTGTTTGAACTACGCGCTCTGTCGAGGATACTATGGCACCTGTAGGAGCGGAACCGATGCTTCCTCATTAAGTGCCGCATTGTGGCATCGTTACTTGGGTCATCCCGAGATTGCACGAAGCTACGAGACGCTATCAAACTCGATCGTCGGAGCTTCACGGTTTTATTGTAATCAGGAGTTGCTCATGACAAGATAGATCTTGCCTGTTTTACTACGCGGACGCTTGTACATCTTCCAGAGAAGTCAGAACGACATGTGTCGTAGCTCGGAAGGCGAGTGTCGGTATGTACGTCGCATAATCGTGGCTCACAGAAGCTCCGTACGTCACCTTCAGACATCGTTCGAGCGGAAGACTTCCCTCGCGATCCTTAACCTTATTATCAGTTGCACTCCCATCGTTCATTAAGCTGACCGCTGCGCAATTTGACCTCGCAGCGGCGACGACGCTCGGAATATTATTGGGCCCCTGGTTGACATCTACTCCAATCCGGCTGGTCAATCTGTTGCGTTCGCACGCATAGAGTGCTCTGGTCTCTTCCGCCTCAAGCTTCTGGAGCGGAAAGCAAATTCCCAAGCCATGCAAACCGTCTTCAACAGCAGAAGTAGTACATCCGCCGAAAGCAAACTCGCCGCGTTTGGTGGTGCGAAATGGGGTAAAGGTACGTGACGCATATAACTCTTACGCTGCGGCATCTAACGCTATGCTCTGGCGAAGTTGCACAGTCCATCAGCATGTCTGGCCACGGGAAGATGCCCTTACTGCTTTAACTTGCCGGCCCATGTGGCGCGAATTCACTAGCAGTGACGACATCAAATACATAGATATTGTTTTCGGGGGGCGTCTCGATACCTTCTTCTGAGGTCATCCTACGGTGACGGCAACGCACCGACATCTTCCACAAATTCCGAGCCTGGCTGAGCCTGGCGGTAGTGCCGGCCTTCGCAAGATGGCGGGACTCGCCGGTGCGTGTTTACCTCTGTTTGGCTTGGTTTCGCACCCACTGCTGCCAGGCGGCCATCATATCCCAGCTCTACTTCCACGAGGATCGAGACCCAACATGCGACCTGCCTTGACATCTTAAATCCTTGCTTCTGTGCGTACCAGTGATTAAATGATTGCGAGGGTGTTCTCCCTAAACTAGGGTTGATTGCGTGCTGGACTAATGCAACTTGCGCAGCGCAGCAGCTACCACCTCCGTCACCAGGAGTCTTGTGTGATTAATGCCTGTCTTGTTCCACGCAGCTCTGTGGGCGATGCCTCACCACTACATTGTGGCGCGGCCAGTGGACGGCACGTCTTGACAGATCCTCGGACTGCGCGATAATCTCGGGCGGGGAGAGCATCAATGCAACTTGGACAGTATTTGTCTCACAAGTGTCCGAGTAGGGAGGTGTGTCCTGTTTGAGCGAGCGTGGTCTATCACTATCTGATGAATTTACCTGACAGAGCCTCCGCCCGAAGGACAGATGGATGATTTTGACATCTCCAATACTCTCAATATCCGCATCTCGCAGTGGTACGAAGTATAGAGATATGTTATACCTGCAGTCTTCACGTTGACCGGACGAATCGAAATCCCCATCACTACGCCACGTCACTGCGAGCTACGCGGGGCCGCGCACCGCAGGCTCTAGTACGTGCGAGCATATGCGCAGTGCGTAGTAGGTGCTACGCACTGCGGCGCTCACAGTGGACGTTCCAACAATCCGCGGCTGTAGACAGTTGTTTTCATGCACGCAGCTCTTGGAGTCACGACGAAGTGCTTTGCAGATAAAAAGGGACGTCACGAGGCAGGACGAAACCTCGGTCTCCCCATATTCGACCCATACCTCCACATATCTTTCATCTCCGCCCACGATGCTTTCCGTGGCCTTGCTTTCTCTTTTTCTCCGCCTGGTTAGCGGTTCTCCTTTACAATACAACAGCTACTACCCACGCCAGGCAGGAGATTTGAGTTTCGCGCCCGCTCTTGGAACAACGATCTCTGATAAATCTGTTTCTACCAGGACACCAACACATCGTCCGCCATTCAATGGGGACCATGTGACCCTGTTTTCGCCATAGATCCTTCCCTTTCCTGCGGTTTTTTTGAAATGCCCCTCGACTACCACAACTCGTCTGCGGGTACGGGAAAGCTCGCGCTCATCAAGGCCAATGCTACGGCTCCCCGGCGCGGCACGATGTTCCTCAACCCAGGTATGCGAAGCACACGAAGTCACCGTGATGCGCTGACACTCACTCGCACTGCGCGCTATAGGTGGTCCTGGAGTGTCCGGTATCCAAACCATCAACAGCACGAGCGCCCTGGTGCTCAACTTCACCGGTGGCGAGTACGACATCGTCAGCTGGGACCCGCGCGGAGTCGGCTCTCTCACGGTGTGCGTCTATAACTCCATCTTCTATGCACGCTCTGAAATGACGCGCACATCGCCCGCTACAGCCCAGGAGACGTTTTCTGCTTTGATGGTGTCGACGACTACAACGCGTTCTGGAACGGGACGATCGAGCTCAACGGCATCGAGATGACGGGCAACTTCACCGACCAGGCCGACATCGACCGGCTGATGTCCCAGGCACCGCTCATGCAGACGAAGTACGAGCAGCTGGGGCAGCGTTGCATGAACCACTCGGACGGGCAGTTCCTGCAGTACGTCGGTACCGCTGCGACGGCCCGCGACATGGTCGCCATGGCAGACGCACTGGATGGGCCTGGGGCGCCTGTGAACTACTGGGGTCTGTCGTATGGCACGCTCCTTGGCTCTTGGTTTATCAACAGTGAGTCTACCCGCTGAACGACACGGTTTCGCCATTCACTCACGCTGTTCACCAGTGTTCCCTGACGTACGTTTTCACTGGACGTTGCCGCCCGTAGCGTCGTATTGATGCCCGATACAGCGAGTCGGCCACGTCATTCTGGACGGCGTCGTGGATCCCGTCGGGTTCGCCACCCTGGAGGCAGCTCTGGTAACAACTCTGGACCAGGAATCGTTTCTCGTTTGCTCATGCCGAGATACAGGCATGGTCCACGCAGCTCGTTGACGACGATCACGCTTTCGAAGGCTTTTATACAGCCTGCGCCCTCGCAGGCCCTCAACACTGCTCCATCGCCTTGGCCGGACAGTCTCCCGCGGAAGTGAACGACAACATTCAAATGTTGCTGAAAACTGCGCACGACGCCACGCTCGGGACCAATGGACCTGTCCCAGTCACGTCGGGGCTGATCCGAGGTAAGTGCCTGAGATGTAAGGTGGTCTGTGGAGTATGCTGCTTAACTGCTGTGTCGAACGTAGCGACCATGCGGCCAGAGATATACTTTCCTGCCGGCTGGGCGAGTCTCGCGAATGCGGTATACCCCATGTTTGCCCAAGGAGTGCAGGTAGAGGCAGGCGACGGATCCGAGTCAGCGAACGTCTCAAGCATCGCGTCCGCTCCTCGTTCAAGGTAAGCCGCCCTGTCTGCTCCCATATTCGCGTCCTAATCATGTTATGCGTAGCTTCAGGAAGCGAGATGAGAAGGACACCATTTCCTACAGCACCGAGGCCATCCTATGCGGAGACAGCATCGACCTCACGAGTACGAACATGACCGATGTGTTCCAAAACATCATCGCCACGTCTCAGAACATCTCACACATGTGTAAGCTGTTACCCGTGTCTTTCGATGAGTCGGTGTTTTCGTTTTCTGGCTTGCTGATGCACAACTTATGTCCAGTCGCGGCCGCGTGGCCGTTCGCCTCGTACTACTGTGCCACCTGGCCTGTCCGCGCCGTAGAGCGATACCAAGGGCCCTTCAACAATACGCTTGCGAACCGGGTCCTCGTCATAGGAAACACGGTGAGTTCCTCCATAGCGAGCCCCCTCCGCCCGGCGAAGGGCTGACCGCGGTGCACTTAGTTCGATCCGGCGACACCCTTCGCTTCTGCCCAAAACCTGACCAACACCCTCGGGGATCAGGCCGCCTTGGTCCGACTCAACACCTTCGGGGTACGCTCGGCGTGTAGTTGCGAGCTGTGCGTTTACCTGACATCTTGGCGTCCACTCGACAGCACACCTCGGAAGCCGCACCCTCTCAATGCATCGGAAACATCATACGTGCATACATGACGAATGGAACGGTATGTCCTAAGAAATTGACCACGCACTTGGCTCGCACTGAGATTTCACATTGCAAGCTTCCCGCGGATAACCACGGGGTATGCGAGGTGGATCTCGACTTCGAGGTCTTCCCTGGAGTCACCGTCGAGAGCATTATGGCCAACCTTCCCGACGGCTCCGGCACGCGGTAGCCTGAGCCGCGCTCCAATAGGGCTTCGCGCCGGACACGATCGTGTTCATGAAGGCCATCACGGTTACCCCCAGCTCAGATCTATTCGTAACGGAGGCGCGCGCGGTATGGACGGTGATTGGTTGTTCGCAGCCATAGACACATTTTTAGTATCACTTTCCCCGAGTTAGGCGTCGCACAGCTTGCGGCGTCTCCGCCGTGATTGTTTGCATGGTGCCCGAGAGCCCGTTCATGGTATCGGACATAAATAACGTACCGCATAAACTCGTGGAGAGCCCCCTTATTCGCATGAGTGCCGGATCTCAGTGATGCAGGAACGTTGGAGGAATACAGAGAGTGAGAACGAGAGATACAAGCACATATTATACAAATACGATCAACCAGAAGATGAATTACAACACAAATGTCCGCAGAACGTCGACCCCCAAGCTAGATTTACCACGAGATGCCTGATCAAGCCCCTTCTGAACGCAACTTCCTTACCTGCGCAGCCCGCACCCGTGCACTCTGTCGTGGTGCCACTAACAGCTTGGCATGCGCTATATGCGACTGCGATTTAGTCACAGGACGGTGACCCGTCCCTTCGTTCGTCCTGATTCGTTTGCTGCGATTGCTTGTGAGGCTCTGGGACATCCATGCAGTACCACGCGAGTCGAGCTCATCCTCCTCGTCCACAGTGTCGTAATACCGCTTCTTCGGAGAAACATTGGGGAGTAGATGAGGGTCCAGAGAGTGAGGCGCAGGGAGGTCTGGGTGAGTGGGGAAGAGAGTATCTTCGTCCAGAGCAGATACGAGACCGGGTGGCTTTGGCGGTTTGGGAGCGACGTCCGCGATACCAGTTCGTCCGTCACCAGTGGACAGATTGCACGGTTGCCAGTCGCGCGTGGGCCAGCCTGGCATCTCGATGGCCTCGTCAAAGATCTTCAATACTCGATCATAGTCCAGAAAAATCTGGGAGACTCCTTTGCGGAGAGTGGGGAGGTGCTCTAGGACGATGCCCCCGAGCTCGTTTAGAAGATAGGTGAGGGGCTTGTTTTTGGGGATGTCCAGTTTCTCGTCTTCGAGCCAATCCCTCTTCGCCGAAGCGCTCTCGCGGTCTTCCCCGAACTTGAAGATATCGCCGCACAGCTTATCACCCCTCACATGGCCATGTTCGGTATGGCGAACGACAACCCAAAGAAGCACCCAGTAGAAAGACTCGAGATCGTGATGAGTGTTGTGGATGATGCCCGTGAACTTGAGGATCTCGTATGCCATGAAGTAGTATGTGCCCTAGATTACAGAAGTCTCGTTAGCCAGGATCTCGGAGATAGAGACCGTGATGCCTACCGTGCGCTCTTTGTATTTGGCAGGGTCGTCAGGAGCGATCGCTGTCTGCGTGGGATCCCCTTCGCCAGGCTCAGCGGACGAATCAGACAATTCATCAGCCTCAGGCTCCTCGTCGGAGTCGGTCTCCATCGAGCTGTAATCGTAGTCGTGGAGGAAGCCGATAGATTTCTTGTCCGAGTCGAGTCGGACTTGGTCCGTAATCAATATGTTGCCGACACTGACGTCGCGATGCATCACGCCCGCTTTCTGCCACGCCAGTTGATGTCCTAGGGAGAATCAGCATACTATAGAATCATGAAGCCGAAACCAGGCTCACCCCGGATCGCGTCTCGTACCGCGCAGACGAGTTCGAGAGTAGAATCGAACTCCGTGAGCGGACGTCCGACGTCGTCGATGATGATGCGCATGTGGCTGCGCTCCCGATGCCAGTTTTTGTCTTCATGTACGAGTCTCCAGGAGTTTGTCTGATGCTGTGGGTAGAGGAGCGGGAAGTCTGCGCTCGGAATGTAGTCCTGAGGAGATTCGATGCTGGAAGCTAGCGGAGACGTAGAACTGCCGATGGAGGAGAACAGCCTTGATGATAAGCCTGGGTTGGATGGGCCTGCTGCTGATACATCCTCTGGGATGATGTCTGCATGCGATGAGGCCGATGCTTCCTTACGACGGCGATCTGTCTCCTTCCACCACCGTACTTCGAACTCTCCGAGGTCGCCGCCGCATACCATCGTCGCGAGGCCGTAGCGCTCTTCTGAGGTGATCCTTGCATTGAGCCGTTCGTAAAACTTGGACTCCGCTGTCCGCACCAGCTGTCGCCATGCCTCCTTCATGATCTGTGGCTTGGCGGGGGTTTTGCGCGAGCGATCCCGAACTAGTCGTCCGTTCTTCCAGATACGGGTGTCTTCGATCGCCCGCCAGACTGTCGTCGCGCGAGAGAACAGCCTGCCATTCACGTCGAGGAGCTGGTAAACCAGGTAGGGCACGCAGCGACCGGTCTTCTCGTCGTACACCTCGACTCGTCGACCCTTCGCGATTTCCTCGACGTGCGCTTGCCAATGCAGCACTCCTCCCTTCTGCAGTTCGTCCTTTATCCATTTCTGGTCACGGTCGTCGAGTTTCATCACTGTCGGGTCGTTGCCGACAATATCGTTGCCGACGACGGGGTGGGTGAAGTGCCACAGGAACTTCTGCAGCAGCCGCCGGCCACCCTCTTGGGTGAGATAGAACGGTTTGGAGACGAGGGCGCACGTGTGGTCAAAGCGCACGAGTCGAACGGTATTGCCGTAGATACCAACGACGAAGGCAGCGAGGAGGCCGTGGGTGAGCATGAGATTGCGCGCGTTCTTCGCCATTTGCTCGATTGTACCTGTGTGTTTCTTCCCGTCTCGGACGAACGGATCTTTGATGGCTATGTCCTTGCTCTCGACCACCAGCGAGAGGTGCTGCCATGATTTTTCTCCGAGTGGCTTTCCCGGGAAGGAAACGGATATGTCCGGTGCGGTGGAATGATGATGGGTGGTAAATGCGTTGAAGGGAAAGTCGATCTGCTGCTGGTATGTATTGGCGAACGTAAGTCTCTTGCAGGCCGGGAAGGGCTCAACGAGCGTCGTGAGGCCTGCGATCTGCGGAGAGAGTCAGGGCAGAAAGCGCGGGCATCTGCGGCTAATACGCACCACGTTAGGGTACTCCTGAATCTCCCTGCCTGGTCCTGGTTTGTAGGCCTCGAACGAATCCTTCAAGTCTTCGCTCAATGTGTAAGGCGTGGAGCACGGGACGAGGGTATTGATGAACTGGTCGACGTCTTTGCCGTAGAAGTGGATGCGTCCGCTGAGCTCGCTAGCCCAGGCATTCCTGTTCTGAATGTTCGTCTGCTTCCGGTCTGCCCAGGCAACGACCATCTGAGGGCTTTTTTTGGAATGGGGAGTGGCTGCGATAGGCATACCTGAAGAGAGTGAAGAAGAGATGCAATACGGGCATCTTGGATGGGACATCTTTATAGTCCTGCGCTCGTGGTTGGTTTTCGACCGTGTTCGTGGAGGTGGCTAGGGTGGACAAAGGAGAGAGAGGAGTGTCCAAGCGTCGATAATAAGCCCCGCCACGCAGAATGGTAGATCCGTCGGAGTTTATGGTCAGGATATGGAAACTGGACAAATCGAGCGGCGAATAGGCTCACCGAGAGTGGGATAATAGGTGTGGCGTTTTCTCGCTCTATGGCTGGAAGTGAGTCAAGGTCCGCCTACGCGCAATGCTCTGTGTCTGAGTGACTGCACGGACCAAGTGTGAGTGGCTCAGGCGGCAACTCTTCTCGCGTTTTGATGTTAGAGCAAAGAAAAATCTTGGGCCCGGCGTCGCGTACAATGATGATGGATCTACTTGTATTGTCTTGTCAGTGCATTCGCCGGAAAGTGGACTCTGCTTGTCTCACATATCGCGGTAAGTGATATCTGCTAAGTGTGAGCGGTTTGAACTAGAAGTTTTGCCTTTCGAGGTCGGAGAAAGTGGAGTATGCGGTTGCGGTAGATGTTCAACGTTCAACTCCAGTGGCTCAGGCACCCGGGCCAGTGCGGCGCGGCGGCATGGGCGCTACAATATGAGCGCTAACTGTTAGGCGCTGAACGTTGGATGCGGCAGCAAATACTTTAGATTATGATTCCAAGGCCACCCGAGCAGGACCGGGTGGCCAGGAGTGCGGCACTAAGTCCTAACTTGTAGCTGATCACTATTCCGGGGACCGGGACGAAGAGGCCCTGTTGTACTGCGTGCTGTAGCGAGAGGTATGTCAGAGGAGACTGCAAGCAGAAAACCTCGGCAAAACGTGTGCTTAGAGCACAGAAACTCACTCGATGCGTTCGGGATACGTATGGCTGCAGCGCAGAACGCTGGTGTGACTCGGAGGAAGTGACGATGGTGGTGCAGGATAGTGAACTGGAGCGACATCCCAGAACGTGTTGACACTCGCCTGAGCCGCACGATCGCGTGCCTCCCTCAGGAGTGTCTCAGCTTGTGAGAAAGTTGGGCTTCACGCGCACGGACAATTCGAACATGCCCAGGGCGTGCTCGCGCCGAAAGCTGCCGAAAGTATCTCTTCGGCGGGTCGTGGCAGAGCGCGTACAGCTTGCACAGCTGTCTCACAGCTCAAAGCAGACCGCTTTGGCGCTGATCTCAGGCTTGACGTACAGGCCTCCGTGCACTTACTGTCATGAAAGAGTTTTCGTCAATCAGCACTCGAAGAGGACTGAATCCGACGTCACACACCTTTAGTTCGAAGCGACTTGGACCCCGCCACATGCCGCAGAGGGCCGGCTGGAGGTCCTTCGTCTTACTCCTTGCAATGCCGACATGCACCTTGGAAAAACATCGCCTACTGGATGTACGACTACAACGATCCCGGGGGCAGAACGCTAGGGTTTACAGCTCTTTCGAAAAAGCTCGTCCAGCTTGCAGAGTCTGTCGTCTATCATATCCCGCCCATGTATGCGTGCAATATACAGCCGATGTCACTATAAAGTACATACCAATCCGATACAATCCATGTCCAGATCCCAAGAAAGGGAGGTATTCAGGGCAGACGGGCTGCAACCCGTTATCAACGCGTATCCTATGAAATAGCGTGGCGAAGCTTGTGTGAGTGGTCTATCAACAGCAGAATTTCACACAAAAGACGATACCAGTGTACCGCAACTCACCATTCAGCTATCCGTGAAGAGACCGGGAAGGTCCTTCATCTCGAGCATGACGACGCCCGCCTCCTCCAGCTCGCCCTCGATCTCCGCCTCCACGACCGCCGCGGGAGTGATGATGCCGTGCTCGAGCACCTCGACGCGGTCATACGTCGCGTGCGCACCCCGGACCAGCAGCACCTCGTTCCCGCGCGAGAGCGCAGCGCTGCACGTCGCGCGGATGCAGAAGTCGCTCTGCATCCCGACGAGGACGATCTCCGCGGTGGGCGGCACGAGCGCGCCGAGCTCCGTGCCCGCGAACGCGTTGTTCTTGCGCTTGTCGACGACGAACTCGCCCGGGAGCGGCGCATGCACGAGCTCCCAGTCCGGCGCGCCGTGCTCGTCGTCCTCGCCCGGGTCGCCGCAGTTGCGGATGTGGACTATGCGCGGCGGGGTGGGCGAGGCGCGGGCGTGTGCGAGGATGGCGGAGATGTTCGCGCCGACAGAGATTCCCGCGGGGATACCCTTTGGCGGGTCCGAGAGCATCCCGACCTGGACGTCGAGTACGATGAGTACACGCTTTGGCTCATCATCGGCGAGTGGTCCTTGGGGTTCCGAGTGCGTTCCATTTGACAGAGCCATGGGTAGACTAGACTAAGACGATCTCAGCTTTCGAGAGAGGAGTCTTCTCAGCAATAGACGGTGCTTGATTCTGGAGAAGAGGAAGAGGAAGGAGTCGGGGGAGAAGGACGATACCTCGACGCCTGAGAAGATAACCTGGAGGAGCACGAGCGCCCGATGAATCTGACGCGCCTTCTAGATACTCACGTGGAGAGGCATCAGTATTGGCGATCGATCGAGTGTAGCAGGCACGCGTCGTCGTGACGTGTGACCCCGTTACTTTCCGTTTTCGTTCCTTCGCTCGTCCAGACTCGCTCTCCCCCTGTCCTCGTCGTACCTCGTTCCTGACTTTTCTCATTACGCACGGACCACCCCCGTAGGTATAAAAGAGTCGATGTTTTGTACCGAGTCTTTAGCGTTCACAGAACAGAGACGCAGACTTATAACCTGTCTTCTTTGGCGAGCGTTCCTCTCGTGTGACCACAACCTTCCCGATTGGGATCGCGACGGTTACATATTTTTGACAGCTACTCTTGACTCGCTACTCGACTCTTGCTTGTCATCCTCGACTCTCTCGAACCTCGACAAGCTCTACTCTCTACTCTTTCTAGTCGTCTCTCTGTCTGGACAACACCGAGTCTGATCAACTCGTGCCCCCGACTCGACGACAACCTCGACAACCAACAACAAAAACTTACCAACTCACCTCAAGCGCGATGCCTACCACCCGTACTGGCCGCGGCGCCTCGACGCCGCCCCCTACTACGGGCAATATACCAGGTGAGTTCATCACTCCTCGTACTGGAGCCTCTGGAGAGTCTAGCCCTTTGGGCAGTCTCACAAGCTCTTCCCCCTCCCACACCGAAGACGTCCGCTCTTCGACCGGGGTACGGCCGGGACTGTCCTACAGTCGCGCGCTGTCCCCGAGTATTCCCTCGGGAGCCCAGCAGCTCGCTGCTCCCGGGGAGGAAGTCCTTCCGCCTCGTGTGGAAGGCAATGTTGTCAATAGCATTAGTACCAATACACCTTTTACCTCGAACGAGGTGACCGAGACGTCGGCCATTGGTAGTAAGGACCTGCATAAGCAGGATGAAGGCGGCGCTTGGACGGAGGTACTCCCGCGGCGCCGCACTCGCAGTCTGGAAACGCAGCCGCCTCGCGGCTCCTCGATGCCAGCAAAAACGACGCCCGCTCCTCGTGCGCAAGAGCAGCGGCCGCCTGCGCTCGCGAACATGACTGTTCGCCCGCAGCCTGTACGAGCCATCCCGGGAGTTGGGCTGTCTGTAGCCCAACTGAAGACNGTACAACAGGCNGAGTCTAGTATGACTCCGGACCAGAAGGATCGAGTGCGCCGTCGCATGCATGCGGTGCACANCCCGAGCCACGATAGACCAGAGTCTCGTGGCGAGGGCCCGTCCACTTACGATAAAGGGAAAGCGGTTGACCCCTTGAACTGGGGGGCCGTCGATATCGACCCAGAAGAATTAGACTTCGAGGCGCAGCGGCGCGCTCTCGACGCGTATGCAGCAGCAAACAAGTCTGCAGCGCCGCAGGACAAATATATTAGCAATGCATCTACAAGCTTACATCCTGCGGAAGCTCCCGCTCGTGCCGCTCCTACGCCCGCGGCGGAGGCGCTTGATTTACAAGCACTGCTTCGCGAGGTTTCCGCCTTGCGCGCGCAAGTCTCCACAATGCAGTCAGGACGGGCGAGCGTAGCCGCTTCGGGGTACAATCGTCCCGAGTCCGCGAGCGCCGCGACGCGATCGCATCGCGCGGTCACATTCAGCTCAGACCTGCCGCCGGACCCCGCAGCCGCTTCAGTGCAACGAGGGCTCGCGGGACCGTCGCGCGAGGACGCGGCGGCTACGTCGCGCTCGCTGCTCCCCTCCGCGCAGGTCGATCCCAACAGCTACCTCGGCCGGATGTTCGGGATGAGTGAGGCGACTCCGCGAGCTTCGAGTTCGGTGTCCGCTGCTGCCGGTCCCTCGGTGACCTCGCGCGCGGCGCCGGGATTACCTGAGGTACAGAAGAAGTTAGTTCTGAAGCCTCGTGAACCGACCGCATACAACGGCACCGCGAACTTACAAGTGTTCCAAAAATTCGCTCTTGAAGCGAAGAACTTCTTGAAGGGTTACAATGTTGAACCTGACGAGCACGCAATGAGAATTTCGTACTACCTTACGGGACGAGCTTGGGACTATTACCTTAACGCGGTGATGGACGAGCACGAGTCCTGGGATATTAATAGATTGCTCCAGGGCCTTTTTGACTATTGTTTCCCGGTTGACCACCGTCAGCGTCAGCGCGAGAAGCTCGAAGCTGCTCAACAAGGCAATAAATCTGTGAAGGAATATGTACATGAGCTGAACGGCCTGTATAGTGTGGTCGGCCACGTACCAGAGAACATGAAAGTCTTGAAACTATGGCATAGCCTTAACTCCAATATCCAGGAGAAGCTTTGGTGGACTGCACTCACGCCGGACACGGCTACTTGGGAGGAGGTCCGCCAACATGCGGAACTGGCGGAGCTCGCTCGCGCAGCCAGCGAAGGCGTGACGCGGCGCGCGCAGCGGCCGTCAACAGCGTCGAGCAACGACCGCTTGGGCTCCTCGATGGCGCAGCCACGAGGCACCGCGCCGTCCTCCTCGCGCGTCCCGAGCGAGACAGTCTCCAGCGGGCGGCGTAGCACAGGATCGCGACCGCCGCAGCGAGGCGGACGCGCAGCTTTCGGCTCGTCGTCACGCGGCGGTGCTCCATCGTCCAGTTCGACTCGACCGCGGGCGCCGCAGACCGGTGCTCCGCGCGGAGTCTTGAGCGAACAGGAGCGCGCGGAGCTGCGGGCGGCGGGGAAGTGCTTCGTCTGTCGCGAGACGGGCCACCTGTCGCGGAACTGTCCCAAAGTCAGCCGAGTGCAATCGAACTCCAAAGGCCACGCACCCGGGTTAACCAGCTTCAATGTCGAGCTTGACTTTGCCGACGCGGAGCAATTGCGAAGTCTTGCGGAGTCCACGCAGGGCATGGACAGCCTTGAGCTCGGCAGTATGGAGGTCGAAAACGAAGACCTCACCTGTCCGCTATCCCCCCGCATCGGACGCCCACGCTCGGACTCCATGCCATCGTTGGCCTCGGTTGCTCCGACATCCTGCGAGGGCAGCTACGCAGAAAGTGAGGGCCCGGTCGCAGTCGAAAGCGTCGACNACGAGGACAGCATTGACGGCTGTGCTTACGCCGAGCTGATAAAGGCCTGGTTCTGTCAGTTCCCACCTGCGTGTGAGCCCGGTCGCGTACCCGCACCCACTATAATGGACCCGCAGCAGGACGAGGCAGATGATCTGCCCGATCCTGCTTCTGTGTCCGGCCTCTCCGAGTCGTCTTCGGGGAATGGGCCCTCGCAATTGGAGGCGGGCGATCTTGACGAGCTCTTTAATGAGCTTGTCCTGCCAGCGGTGCGGCCCAAAGGGACACGGCGAAGCGTTCTGGGCGACCTCCGCCGGCTTGCATCCAAGCGGGATGCTGAGGGCGCATTAGAACTGGGAGCTGAGATTGCTTTCAACACGGCATTACCTTACCCGAAGGCGTGGGCGCACGCACGCGGGCTTCAGGCCGGGTGTGACCGCTTCATGTGCTTCCAGCACGACGGCTTTGTCGAGATACAGGATAATTATCTATCCTTCTGTGTCCTCAGCCCTAACGCCACACTTGAATGTCACGACCTTGACTTACATCAGTGGTATGCACGACAAGTGCGCGCTGCCTTAAACCCAGTGTTCGATGTGGACGACCTGGATGGCGAGCTCTCGGACCTGTTCTACGGTGATGCGAAGTTGCCGCTCGCAGTACAAACGGCACTTGCCTTGCCGGCACGGTCTCCTGGCGGCGGGATAGTGGCCGGTCTTGAGGATCTCCACTGGCTCGCTGCTACAGTGGTGCTCGAGCATAATCGCCCTTACTTCCTGTGCGATGAACACGAGTCAGCCCTAGATTTTTATTTGGACCCGACAGGCCATGGCACTTACCATGTCTACCCCGGCGTGCCGTTCGATGAGCCGCCGGAGTTGCAGGCATCCTGGCTGAGGGATCCGCAGTTCGACATTGCGGACTGGTTCCGCATGGAGGTGTTGCGTGAATATGGTTCTTGTGCGGCGGCGCGTCTGCCAGGCTACATCGGGTACGCGCTCGCGGCGGGCACAGCCGCACTTCTCGAGAATGTTTTCCGTGACCCGCGGTATGAGACGGATGAGGGCCCGCGGCGGTTCTACTGTGTTGAGTTAGGCCGCGGTGTCCTGATCGGTGATGAGTACCTACTTACGCAGGCTCTGTGCCCACGTGAGCACTTCGAGCGGCCACTGTTCAACCTGCCGGACTGGTATGCCCGACAAGCCGAGCGTGTGTTCGGGCAGCCGCCGTTTGATCTGGCAGATCTGGAGGGCGAGATCGCTAGCCTCTTCGCGATGGTCGACGAGTCGCCCAAGTATGTGCTCGAATTGAGTGCGGCCGTGGTCGGCGGACTGCCTGCGGTCCAGCGCAATGCTGCGACTCCACGCGACTTCAAACGCCTCATCCCCGAGCCGATCGTGGTTGTGATTGATGTGAATGGGCATCCCACCAGAGCCCTGCTGGACTCTGGTTCGCTCTCGGACTTCATGTCTAGCAAGCTGGCTCATCAGCTCGGGGTGAAGACGCTTGAGCTCGAGAAGCCCTTACCGGTGCATTTGGCCGTCCAGGGCTCCCGCGCGAAGATTAATCTAGGCTGCACTGCAGAGATCAAGTATCAGACCATCCGGGAAAAACGATACTTCGACGTGATTAACTTACTAAATTACGACCTGATTTTGGGCACACCGTTCTTGTTCCAGCATCAAGTGACGCTCGGGCTGAATCCGACGTC
This sequence comes from Trametes pubescens, assembly GCA_001895945.1. Taxonomy (NCBI): domain Eukaryota; kingdom Fungi; phylum Basidiomycota; class Agaricomycetes; order Polyporales; family Polyporaceae; genus Trametes; species Trametes pubescens. Next base: position 110,204 of record MNAD01001604.1, read on the forward strand.
GGTGGTGGTCGGTAGTGCAGCCGCACTGCCCATTGAGGGCAAGCGCGTTCGCGTCCTCGAGTCGCGTGCGGCAGATATCTACCATGGAAATCTGGACGCGGCGCGTCAGCATCTACTTGACTATGCACGCGACATCTGCGCAGAGGCGAGTGACTCACCGTTGCCTCCACTGCGGGCGATCAACCACACGATCCCATTGAAGGACCTGACTAAGATCTACACATGGCGACCTTCCAAATGCCCCGATGCACATCGCGCGAGCTGGATCGAAAAACGTGATGCTTACCTGAAATCTGAGCGATGGCGTGCTACAAATGCACGTAACACATCCCCGATGCTCCTCTTGACTAAGCCCGGGACGGGCGTGAAGGGCGTACCGCCGCGGTTGCGTGTTGTGTGTGACTTGCGCGAGCGAAACGCGAACACGCATAAGCTCACATCGCCGCTGCCGGACATGGAAGCTATCCTGCGGCGGTTAGCGAGGAAGAAATACCGCTCGCTCATAGACGGGAAAGATGCTTACGAGCAGATACGTATCGACCCCGAGCATGTGGAACGAACGGCGATGGCTACGCCAGATGGCAATATGGTCAGCTTGGTACTTCAACAAGGCGATTGCAACGCAGTCGCCACTTACCAGTCGTTGATGAACCACATTTTCGGGCCGTTCATTGGTGTCTTCATGGATGTCTATCTTGATGACATTGTGATCTATTCGGACACATTAGTGGACCACATCAAGCACTGTAAGCAGATAATTGACGTACTGCGGCGCGAGAAGCTCTATCTCAGTGCTACGAAACTGCAGTTCTTGCGCTCGGAGATGAAGGTCTTGGGCCGCATAGTCGGTGACGATGGCATCCGGATGGACCCTGACAAAGTGGACTCAGTGCTGCACTGGAAGACGCCTACAAATAAAGAGCTCTTACGTGGGTTCCTGGGCTCTGTGGGTTACCTCGCTGACGATATTGCCACGGTCCGTATTCCGATGGGAATACTGACGGCATTGACGGGTGCGGACACGAGTTTCGTGTGGGACTTCACACACCAGCGCGCATTCGACGAGATCAAGCGGCTGGTGCACGCCCACCGCGAACACCACCGCCGCCCTCTTGATTACTCTCCAGATGCCGACCCGATATGGTTGGTGACGGACGGATCGCATGGCGGCGTTGCAGGTGTTGTTACCCAAGGACGGGACTACCGCACGGGCCGCGTTGCGGCATTCTTTTCTGCGAAATTGTCATCAGCGCAGTCGAACTACCCAGTACACGAAATTGAGATGCTCGCCGGTGTCGAAGCCATGCTGCGGCATCGCGAAATCTTGCTGGGCTGCCGCTTCACGTGGATCACTGACCATAAAGGTCTGGTGCACCTGCTGAACCAGCGAAACCTGTCAGGTAGGCAGGCACGCTGGCTCGAGAAGATTTCCGAGTTTGACTTTGAAGTACAATACACCCCCGGCGTGGACAATGTCCTAGCCGATGCATTGTCACGGATCTACTCCAACGATGGTGCCGGCACAGTTCGCGCACCGGCGGAATACACCACTCACGACGACAGTGAACCGCTGCAGGAGCGTCTTGCGGCGCATGCGATCTCCATGCCAGTCCTCGTAGGACTGGAGGCAGCGGCGGTCATGCCAGGCATGCTGCGGCGCTCGCCTCGGAATGCCGCTCCAGAATCGGGGGTGGAGGGCGCCCCTGCTGCTCCTCCGGGACGGCGGCCGCAGGTGGTCGTCCGTGATCTTCGCCCGACGACCAAACCATCAGGCAAATCGCGCGAGCGTGCGCGTTCGCGGTCACGTCCACGCGGTCCACGCTCTTCAGCATTGCCTGTGTCAGCACACTCCGACGTGGCGGTTGCACCAACTGCTCACCTGGAAGTGGCAGCCCCAGTGTCGGAGCCTGCTCCACCGCGGCATGCACAGTCAGTGCCACCGCCCGCTGAGACTGGACGTGCCGAGACGGCACGCGAGTTCTCCAAACGCATCAAACGGGTCATCCTTCGACTGCCAGACGAAGGACGGGAGGGCGCGGATGTACCTACAACAACTGCTAGCCATGAACACACGTCAGATAACAGTACGGGGGCAACAGACTTGCCGCCCGTAGCAGCCGTTACATACGGCGACCACTTCTTCGAGCACCTATCGGATAATTCCGAGGGTATTGACTTGTTGGCCGTCTTGAAGGGACGGTACAATGAGGATGAGTTCTTCGCCAAGATCCTAGAAGCCCCGAAGAATTATAAGAATTTCCGGGAAAATAATGGATTAGTGTTCGTCCGAGACCGCGGCCAGGAGCGACTATGCTTACCGCGTGTCCTTGTCAATGGGCGCAGTGTGCACGAAATGGTGATCATGCATGCCCATTCACTTCTAGCACATCTTGGGGCCTACAAGACACTCGGGCTCCTACGGGACCATGTCTGGTGGAAGACAATGGCGCGTGATGTTCAAGCTTATTGCGACACCTGTCAGACATGTAAGCGGAGCAAACCGAATAATCAAAAGCCGTACGGGCTGCTGAATCCTCTCCCGGTCCCCAGTCGACCATGGGAGGCGATCGGTATAGATTTCGTGGGGCCACTCCCGGAATCTAAAGACCGAGACGGAGCTTATGACTCCATCACCACCGTAATTGACCTGCTCACCGGGATGGTCCATCTCATCCCCAGTCGGATAGACTACACGGCCAAAGAGGTTGCTGAGCTCATTTTTGCTGAAGTATACAAGCACCACGGTCTGCCGCAGGCAATAGTGAGTGATCGGGATGTCCTATTCACGAGCCTGTTCTGGACGCACCTTCACAAGCTACTAGACATCGAGCTGCGGATGTCAAGTGCATATCACCCCGAATCGGACGGCTCTACTGAACGGGCTAATCGCACTATAGGGCAGATGCTTCGTCAGTGCATAGGACCGTCCCAGCGGGATTGGGTTGCTAAGCTTCCTGCGATTGAGTTCGCAATTAACCTTGCCCGATCAGACTCTACTGGCTACGCACCATTCTTCCTCAACACCGGACGTATGCCCCGATCGATGATCTGGGAGGATCCGTCAAAGGAAGAATATCCCGCTGTGCGTGCGTACGCACAGCGCGTGAAGAATGCGATCATGTCGGCCCATGATAGCATCCTTGCAGCGCGGGTTAAACAGACTCGCGACGCCAATAGGCGTCGGCGCCCCGCCCCTTTTGTCACCGGAGACCTGGTGTACTTGTCTACGAAAAACATCTCGCTGCCTAAGGGGTACGCGCGTAAATTGGCCCCAAAATACATCGGGCCATATTGCATTTTGCGGGACTACGGTAACTCCTCATACAAACTGGACTTACCCGCAGATCTGAAGCGTCGGGGTGTTCATGATGTGTTCCACGCGTCGCTCCTTCATATCCATGAGCCGAACGATGATCGTTTATTCCCGGGTCGCCTTGTGGGACAAGTTGCGGACCTGGAAGAGAAAGAAGGCGAATGGTCAATAGATAAGATCCTCTCGCACTCGGGCCAGGGCGAGGACTCACTGTTTGAGGCCCTGTGGCGATCAGGCGATCGTACTTGGGTCCCTTACGCCACCGTGGCTCACCTCGATGCCCTGAAGGCGTACCTTGAAGTGCTCGACGTCGATAGTGTCGGGAAATTGGAAGAAGGGACGGGGGTTCCCCCCGCCGACGACCCGCAAGTTTTCCTAGGGCTGGTGGTTCCTGTGGCGGTCGCTGCGGGAAATGGTCAGTATAAAGGACCGGCGAGGGCGAAGAAAGACCTAGCGAACACCCGTCGCAGTCATTCCGCCGGCTCGCCCTATTCCTCTCTCCTCACCACTCTCCTTCAACCACTCTCCCTCTTCTCACTCCTCGTCGTCCTCGTCGTCATCATCCTCATGTCGGACCAAAACGAACGTCACCCCTACATGCGCCGGCTCGACGGCAGCCACGACATCTTGCTCCGTGGCGCCGACGGCTACCTGTACCGCTTCGCGGTCCAACAAGTGCGGCTTTACTGCCGCCTCGACCAAGTCATCCGTGACGGGAAATACGACTCAGCCGACATGGCCTACCCTGGCGGTTACGACAACTTCGCTCACATGTGGAACCGAGCGGGAGACTTCCCTTACCGCTTCTCACTCGTGGGCGCGGACGGCGCCTTCCAAATCAACGGACAGCACCCTCCCGAAAATCGCATCGCACCCCTTCCTTCACCTCCTCCTCCTCCTACCACTTCCACGCCGGCTCTGTCGACGTTCCAGGAGGACGCGGTCCAAGGTCTTCTTTGGGACCTGGCCTCCCGCGAGTCGCGCAAGCGCAAGCGCATCGACGGGGCGCGCGCCGAGCGCCAGGCGAAGCGCGACCGCAACCGTGGTCAGGCGGTGGCCGACGTCTTCGGCGGGTTGCTGGATGACGATGCCGAACTCGAGCAGTTCGAAGGGATGACCAAGATCCGTCGTCGCCCTAAGAAGGGGGCGAAGGCGGCGGTCGTCCAACCAGTTGCCGGACCGTCCGGGACTCAGGCCGCGGCGGCTACCCCGGTGGAGACTGGCACGAAGGGGAAGGAGAAGGCGGTCGAGGAAGGGTCCAAGGAGGATGGCGGCGACTCGCCCATGGACGACTAGGAGACCACGATGGAGTATCGTCGAGACGATACTCGGAGGGCGTCTGTAGCAGGCACGCGTCGTCGTGACGTGTGACCCCGTTACTTTCCGTTTTCGTTCCTTCGCTCGTCCAGACTCGCTCTCCCCCTGTCCTCGTCGTACCTCGTTCCTGACTTTTCTCATTACGCACGGACCACCCCCGTAGGTATAAAAGAGTCGATGTTTTGTACCGAGTCTTTAGCGTTCACAGAACAGAGACGCAGACTTATAACCTGTCTTCTTTGGCGAGCGTTCCTCTCGTGTGACCACAACCTTCCCGATTGGGATCGCGACGGTTACATCGAGTCTCGCCTGGTCCAGCTCGCTCCGGCTTTCTCGGAGAAGCATGTACATGTTGCGACGTCATCGTGCACTCATCCGCCGTATTTCGCGAGCTTGCGTTCCGCTACCTGCCACCTGCTAAGTACTCTAGTATCTACCAGTCTCCACGCTCTAGCTTTGGCTTGAAGCTATCTGAATGCAACGAAAAGCCACACACATAGCCTTACTAAAGCTGCAACGCTTCGAATGATAACTCCGGGTTTCCATCGTTGGGCAGTTGCCCGGCGCGGGTCAACGTACACTGACTGATTCGAGAGGCTTTCTGATCTCTATGATAGAAGGCAACATGGCGCCAACTGAACAGATGACATGCTATCCACGGCTTACATGCCATGATCCCGTCTTTGACTCGACCGAATGGACGTGCCTGCAGTGTGCAGCTAACCGTGCACGGTGTTGCGGCGGAACGATATACGGTAGCATGCACTTCACAATCATTAGAGACACCGTTGAGCGTCCGCTGTATAGAATGTCATTCTTTTTTACATATCCTACATCGAAGCCGTCAGCCATATACGCGCAAAAACGATAGGGAATCAGTGGACCCCGGATCCGCGTGTAAGAGGGACTACTTAGCGCCCATAATCACCTTCGGTAACCGCCGGAACCTGCCGGCGGCACCCGACATGATATACTGAACGCCCACCGTCACCTCTTCACACTCACGCTCATCGTTTGCCGGTCCAGGATTTTGCGCTAGCCAGACTGTACTCATCGGCTCTTAATACACAACAGTTCTATCTCGCTACCAGGTCCTTCCATCTTCATCACAGGGAAGGCCTATGTCACAGTACGACGCCGAATGGGATTTTATCTATGCGGACTTCGAGCCTACAGAGCTCGATCGCGGAGATCGAGACGATGATTGGACGCACGAACGCAACACCTCAGAGCGGAATAGGGATGATACCCCAGATCACGAGCCGATCCGCAGGAAAGTGCCCTACCATCAGTTTGGACATCCACCGGGAGTATCAGTTGGCGATATCTTCACGTACAGGTGCGTGCTCCCTTCCATGCTCTCTGTGCTCTAAGATGACCGACATCCCTCGCATCTCAGGAAGGACCTACATAAGGCAGGAGTCCATACAGGCGTGCGCTCCGGAATCCATGGCCAGAAGGAGAGGGGGGCTTTCAGCATCGTGATGTCTGGTGGATATGAAGATGATGGAGACAAGGGTGATATCATGTGAGTGGCACATCAAATCGCACCTAGTCTCTCCCTGACTGTTTTGTCAAGCTTCTACGTTGGTGCGGGAGGACGTGAGAAGGTTCGTGTACCCTGCGCTTACTTGTGAAGGGAACGACCTTCTTACGACCGCCTCCAGTCCAACAAGACCGGTCCACAGGTATACGACCAGTCCTTCGAGCATCTAATGAACAAGCCTTTACTGGTGAGTTGCTCTCTTCCATGGCCAGGCAAAAAGATGGCGCTCAACCACGACCCCTACCGCCATTCAGCGATCTGTCGAGACTGGAAACCCAGTCCGGGTGATACGTGGGCACGACGCCCACTCGAAGTATGCCCCGCAGGAGGGGTACGTTATTGTGGACTTCTCTGACTGATATCGCGCGCTGAATATGATGCAGGTATCGATACGATGGTCTATATACGGTCGTACAGGTGCGTAACCGACCATGGCTTCGTGCACGGCTCGCGCTCACCTGCGGCATTAGGCAGAGATGAAGCCGGGGCGCAGTGGCTTCGAAGTATGTGTATTCGAGCTGCACGTACGTCTTAGTCTTGTTGCGCATCTCTACCGCACTGCATGCTGACGGAGCGTGCGATATCAGAGAGTACCAGGTCAGCCCCCTATCCCTCTGCGCGACGATACGAGCTCCGGCACTACCGCTCAGGCGAGGCCGAGACGGACGTCTACGTCCCACCCCAA